>JADKLZ010021540.1:0-19490 GCA_021533235.1 Biomphalaria straminea | reverse complement strand
ACAAACACACACACACACACACACAAACACACACACACACACACACACACACACACACACACACACACACCATAACAACTGGCATCCAAAAGATTTCAAGAATGTTCACTATAACATACTCGTTTTTTTTAATGAAATAAAAGACAATAGTTGTGAATTTAGTTAGATCTACTTCAGTGCTAAAATGGCAGAGTTTATTTATTTTTTCTAGCAAACTAAATGGAGGATTGGGGGCCCACATGAAATAGACTTAATGGCAGAGAGGTAAAGAGCTAGACTCCCGAACCGAAGGGTGTGGAGTTTAAATCACGGTGAAAACTGACTTTTTGAACTTCGCCTCTGAGTCCACCAAGCTCTATTTTTTTTTACGACGCCTTAAGTATGTATTAATGTCGTTGAGCTGACCATACTACACCCTGTTAACCACGAGCCACAGAAAATGATTATCTTTATATCATCTGCTCCCATAGATGGTAAGGTCTTAAATGGGTACCCTACCTTACAGGTCTATGTACAGCGCTCGCAAGGTGGTCAAAGAAAGCGATTCAAGGACACCCTCAAAGCTTCTCTAAAGGAGTTCAACATTGACCCAGGCACCTGGGAGACAGAGGCACATGACAGAGCATCATGGTGCCGCGCTGTGAGATCTGGCGCACAGGTTGCTGAGGAAAAAAGAACACGCTGGCGAAAGAAAAACGCCAGAGAAGGAAAGCAAGGCAAATGACACTAGCTCCAGCTGGAATTACCTGGCCAGAGTGCGGCCGAACATTCCGGGCTCGCATAGGTCTCACCAGCCACATGAGGAGGCATAAAACCCCACTGCAAAGCCCTCAGCCCCCTGGATGACAACGTGGTCATCATCGAACCACGATGGACGAACTATATATATATGTACACGGTAAAGTAATAGTAAAGAAATTATGAAATAATTGAAAGTTTTTTTTTTTTTTTTTCAAAGGGACCTGTCGACAATGAATAAAGCTTTTGTTTTTAATGGTCAAAGTTTAGAGTTATTTCAACTCTATTTGTTGAAGGTTAACATTAACATAAGGAGGCGCGGTGGTTGAGTGGTAAAGCACTTCGCTTCCGAGCTGGGTTCAAATCCTGGTGAAGACTGGGATTTTTTAAACTTCGCCTCTGAGTCCACACCCAGCTCTAATGGATGCCTGACATCAATCGTGGTAAACAAAAAAAGGTCGTAGGTCGTTGTGCTGGCCACATGACACCCTCGTTAACCGTGGGACATAGAAACAGGTGACATTGACATCCTCTTCCTCATATATGTCAGTTCTGAAAGGGCAACTTTACTTGCTTTAAATTAAAAATAACATAATCCGCCTTCATGGTTTTAGTTAAGAAAGGGTAGAGTTTGAAACCCACTTTTCTGGTAAGGGGATATTTTGTATGTATCTTATCGAAACTGGCCTGAATATCTTTGTGTTTAAACCATGTGACAATGTCATAGAATAACTTTTTATTCTGAAATCAGGAAATATATATCTTCATTTTGAATCAGTACACAGTTCAGAATTATTGGAGATTCCCGTTAATATCTAAAGTTTTTTGTTTGCTTGTATATTTATTCGGTGTACAGAATATAGGAAGTGTTGAAAAGCTTGAAAAGCTTTCTATTTCAAAAGGTATAAAGATTTTTTTTATTTTTGTTTATTTCCTTACGTCAATTATCACCAATACCTCAACATTGCTCCAAATCGCTTTTTCTTCTTTTAGTTTGTTACTGTTATTTCGTTGCTGTTAGTACGTAAACCGAATTTGAAGTAAAGAAAGAGAAGATTTCTAAGTAGATCTTGAGAGTCCCCAACCGCCCCCCACCCCTCCCACTTTTTCAGTTGATAACTTGATGTCATGTTTCGGGATCTAACACCGAGACGCTTGGACATGAGGTACGAACGCCACTCGACCACCCAGCGTTTGTGTATCACAATGAAATAGTTCGTGTTTCAAGTGTTTGCCTTTTTTTTAAACGGTACATCTGCATAGCTAGCCTACTTTGTTCCATCTTAACTCCGCCCCTGGCAGGGGGCGTAGCTAGACATTTTTCCGTCATTCGGGGGACGGTGGGGGGTATCTCTTTGAGGGCCCCTGCAATTTGCGTAATATTTAATACAAAAAACAAGAATTTCAAATTCTCCCTCCTCCCCCCCCCAACCCTAGCTACGCCACTGGCCCCTGGAAGAAGAGACCGTTAGACTTTCGAGAAGTTACCCAGAATGAAACGTAGCGTTGCAGTCTACTCTTCACTCGTGCACGCGGTCTTGTTCAACTTCTGCTGCTATCTATTAACGGCCTTGCGGCCTTGGAAGCGGGCCAAGGCGGATAATCACGAGAGCAAGAGAGAGAGAGAGAAAGAGGGGGGGGGGGAGAGAGAGACTGACTGACTTGGTGTGTACTTTTAATGTGTGTATGGTATGGATAAAAGTCAGCTTTTCCCCCCTCGTTTAGGTTGTTCGTAGACTCATAAATCAAGATAAAAGCAATGAGGTTAATGCAGTAAACAAATAAAACATTTATAGGGGTAGCAAGCATATTACACATGCGAGCTAATGCAACGTAGATCTAAATATAGCAGTGTTCTAACGATTGACCTAGATCTGCACACAAAATAAGTTTATAACATTTATGATATTCGAACCCTAATGCTTTTATAACATTGACCGACTTTCGCACCGGGGGAGGAGGCAAAATTGAAATAGCAGATAGAGAAATATATTTTTTTTACTGAAGATCACTGGACACACACACACACACAAATACACACTAACACAGCGTCTATCAGACAGACTGATTGATGTCAATCCATTTTCAGTGTACAGTGTGACATGACATGACACACGATGACATGACGCATGCCATCTTTGGTCGGTGTCAATGTATGTGTGTGTGTGTACAGCAAGCATTCGAAAGTGAGGTTAATCCAGTGACCTAATTTGAAAAATGATTTATGACAGAGTGCTCTCCCGTGCGGTGTTTGAATGTATGTAATGTTAGAATAAAATATATTCCAGTGGTTCACAACTCTACAAGTACACCCGCACGTATTCGAGAACCGATTCAAATAAATAACGGACGCTTCTTAAAGGCAGAAAGATGTCTTTATGTAGACATGCTAAGGATCTGGCATTTCATCTTCTTGGTTTATAGATGCCGCGGTCTTTTTTTTTTTTTTATTGTGTGATGAAGTCGCGATCAGCCTCAACGTACTGCGTATTGAGCAAACCTTGGTGGCCCAAGATTTAGATTTTACTAGCATGTGAACATCAGTACTGACCAGTGGGAAGACATAGCTCTAGACCGCACCAGATGGAGAGAGACAGTGACCAAGAAGGCTATGGACAGCGAAAGAGCATGGGCCTCAGCTCTGGAAGAAAAGCGGACAACGCGGAAACTGGCCAACTCCTCTACCACTGTAGCGAAGACCACCTTTATCTGCAATACTTGTGGACGGGAGTGTCTCTCCAAAATAGGGCTCCACAGCCACACGAGGAAGTGTGCGAGATGAACCATAGTCGTTCTACGACTGAAGGAGGCCAATGTATGTGTGTGTGGGGGGGACGTCCGATTGACTTAAACCGCTTGGCTGCCTATCAAGGGGACTCGATTTTGAATCCCTACTCGAGCAGAGTTGTGCTTGCTGAGCGCCCAAAGGCAGCACGGAAAACATCTCCAAGATGCCAACCTCCCCACACGGGTCCACTAAAGAGACTGGACCAGATCGTACTGAGCATGCTATAACCATGAAAGATGCGCTATAGAAGAAAAAAAAGAAATTTAAAAAAATTAGATAAATAAACATTGTAGCCTGCTTTGACCGATGTCAGCCTGGTGACAAGTCTATTCTCTCTTTATAAGAGACTAAAAAGTTTCGGTTGTACGAGTAGTTCCAGTGAACCAGCTGTGATGAGACGGTTTGGTGAAAAAGGAGAGGGGGGGGGGGGTTAAGTCTGAATAGTTTTAAAAAAAAGTTTCGCCTTTCAGACCTTGTCATCTATAGGGCAGATGATGTAAAGGTCATCTGGTTCTGTGGTTAACGAGGGTGTCATGTGGCCAGCACAACGACCAACCGCCTATACTTTCCCCCAGCTAATGTCAGGTACACACTAGAGCTAAAAATCCCAGTTTTCACCAGGATTCGAACCCGGGACCTCCGGTTCAGAAGCCAAGCGCTTTACCGCTCAGCCTCAGCCCATCTATATAAGTAAATCTAATAATTAAAAGTTTATCACAGCAATAAGTTTCAAGGTCTAAACATTTCAGAACACCCCCCTCCCCTCTACCAGTTCCATGAGTAGTTTTTTGACAGAGCCCATCTTTAGTTTTCATGCGCACGTTGAATTGAGATAAGACACCGGATTATTGTACTAGCCACAATATCCTCTGTTAACGGTAGGCCAAGCTACAAAGAAGTTCCAAATCTCAATGTTTTTTTTTAAAGGAAAGTTAAGTATCAATTAGATTATCGATATTCTGTCAATGTAATTGCTGTTGGTTGGACTACAAACTAGGTCATAACAGCTCCAACCTGTACAAGTAGTATGTACACTCCATTTGCCAGGTAAGTGGCCGAACGAGATTCCCGAGTAGTCTATAATTAAAAGACTTTATTGCTATACAAGCTATGGCATTTCGCCGTACACACACGCACAGAGACGTCACATCGATACTGACTACACTCAATGCGAACCGTTATATCTGATACAGCCAAAAGTCGTTGAGGGGAGAAGAATTGGGTACTGCGTTCTAGGTCGAATCGATACTCGCTGACACGAAGAAAATAACGAGAGTCCAACATTGAGGCCTACCTGCGTGTTTGCGTGTATGTGTGAAGTCCGCGCTGTTCCCGATCCTAGACAGCACCAGCAGCGGACGGGAAAAAAAAAAGGCCAAAGATGAATGAGTAAGGAGGTAGGCTAAGGTCAATATCCTACACCTTCATCCCATGGAACTGCAAATGGCTTTACTGGACTAAGGTTCGACTCTCTAGCCTATTATAAATAGATAGTGTGGACCGCTGTACTGCATTCTACAGTCAAACACTTATCCTAATGGAAAGAGACCTTACTTAGAAGTTATAATTAGTAGGCTATATTTTATAGGAGGGTGGAAGTAAGGGAAATCTTTCAATCTGGTTTTATACCATAGATCTAGTGGGCTATAGACTCTTCAAAGTCTGATAAGAAAGAAAAGTTGAATGTTTTACTTGAACGCGCGTGTCACTCTTGTCAAAATTCCAAAGAAAAATAGCAAGGAAATATAAAAACATTCAGTTGAATCTATAGTCTATAGCTATATTCTTTTAAAATGTATCCTCAAATAAATATTAACACTAGATCTTGTATCATATAAATAGATTAGATTCTGTATGGCATTAGCTCAAACAACCAAATTTGAGATATTCACTCCAGACAATCAACCAGATCTCAGATTTTGTAATCAAGTAAATAACCTTGATAATGCATAGAGTCTAGACTATATCAAGACTGTAATCTTAGCCTAAACATGGCCAAGTTACATGTGACAAGACAAATGTCCTGAAGAAAAAAAAATCTAAATCTAGATACAACTACGTCTGACAGATCTACATGTATGATAGATCTAAATTCATCATTTGTTTAAATTTACTCCAAAGAGAGAGAGAGAGAGACAGACAGAGGTCTAGAATTAGATCTAGTAGATATTCAGATATTCTACATTAATTTGGTCTATAATTCTACTTACACATGCATGTGTCCTCAATCAACAACATTTTATTGAAATCAATATCCAAAGGTTTAGCCAGAGTGGATCATAGTTGACACAGTCCACTTTGAGCAACAGAAGTATTCTTGATCTAGGCCCTAGGCTGAGTCTACAGTTACAGCAGAAAACACAACTAGATTTCTAGATCTAATCTAGATCTAGATCTTTAAATTTTATACTAATATTTTAAATATAGTCTAGAGATCTATCTAGATGAGTAGATTTAGTCTAGTCTCTAGCACAAATCAGTAACTTTATGTAATGTATTTTCACATAAATTTATGCAGAAAAGAGACAAAATTTTGAATTGTAACATTTGAAAGTAGTCAATCTCTAGATCTCAATTATTAATAAATTATAAATAAATACGAGTTGGTAGATCTGAAGTTTTAATCTAAAGTACACGTAACACACTGTTATTTGATACTACACTGTCACTGGTCTACACTATTGACACTGAAGTATTGAAAACGTGTCCAAAGTCCACTTGAATGGTAGAAAAACAATACAAACAAATCTCAAAAAAATATGTATGTAACACAACCAGTAAAGAATCTGCTGTCTAGCACTCCATCGAAAAGACGACTAACCACTGCACGTCATATCAGACGAAATACATTTAAAAAACGTCCCCGGCCCCTCCTTACAGCGCTTACTCTTTTTTAATATAACAAAAACCGAAGAGGCAAAAACGCGAGAAGTTCCACCTCTCCTTGGCCCTCTCTACTCTGTGCGTCTAACAGTACTAACCCAGTGACCCAAATTCATCGTGAGAGAGTGTATATGCAATCACCTTGGCCTCAAAGTTTGGGTAGTGGGTCAGCGGCAGAACTTGCGCCGTCGAGAGCTGATAGCTGAGATAGATGGAATTTCACTGCTATGAATTCAGTCGATATTTAAAATAGTATAATACTATTTTAAGTTACAAAAAAATGTTCCTTCTTTTTAAAATGTTAAAAGAATGTGAACTCGATCGTAAACAAATGGAATGAGCTTGCCTTTTATTCTTTTAGCGTAGGGGGGAAAACTGCCGCAAAGCGTCTGCCACAGTTCTCGACGGCGCAATCTCTCTTCGTAACATCACCAGGAAATTTTAAAAAGTGGTAGTGGAAAAAAACTGTCGCGGTTGGCCTCTTGCTACCTCTCTCTTCGCCTCCTCCTCTTTTCTCTGTCTTCGTCTCATATCTCTCTCTCTCTCTCTCTCTCTCTTTCTCTCTCTCTCTCTCTCTCTCTCTCTGACACATACACACTTAGGCTTGATAAACGTCACTCTTGTGTCCGCAAACGAAACGAGAACAACCATCGATATCTGGGTTTTTAAAACCTAAATATGTATGTGGTTAGAGATCTAGTCTCGTGTAGTGTTCAACTGTTCATAGAAACAAAATGGGGGAGCCTGGTATATCAAATTAGAAATTGTAAAGTATTGTTATTGTGTTTACGTAATAAATGGAGTTCCTAATATGTCTTCCCTCTTAAACACTAGTTTGTTATATTCTAAATGGTGTCAGAAGTGGATTTGTCCGGTCAGCGATCATGATTAACAAATACACATTTTATTACAATATGAGACTCGGTGGTTTCATCTAGGCCAGAGGTTCTCAACCTTTTAAGCTCGGCCACCCCTTTTCACAATCCCCCAACCGCGACCCCCCCCCCCCACACACACACAGCAATAGAAGAATAGACAAAATACAATCCATAATTTCGATGGTCTTAGGCGACCCCTGACAAATCGCCAATTGACCCCCCCCCCAACGGGTCGCGAGCAACAGGCTGAGAACCTCAATCTAGTGGTATCCATTATAATTATATTATGAGTAGAACAGGTGCTGAGTGCGCGTTGACGAAGTACATACAGGACTAGATTAACTTATGGATATTATCATTTGTTAAGCACATCTGTTATGTATAAGATAAGATTAATATAATTTTATTTAAAATTGAAATATAAAAACGAATACATTCGCGAGACAGTCATGTTTTGTGTATTGGAATGATATGCAACGCGATGTAACGGTATGTTCCTTATAGAAACCAATAACGTTTGAATATGTGTGTATAATATTTGGCATAAATATTCCTTAGACCAGTGTTTATAAAATGTTGATATATAAATTGGTTGCAAAACTTGGCATAAAAATATGCCTTAGACCTGTTTTTATAAAATTTTGATATATAAAGTGTTGATAAAACCTGGCATAAATATTCCTTAGACCAGTGTTTATAAAAAAAATATATGTTCCGCGGAACCAGATGTTCCAGGTGTTCCACGAACTACTGGAATAATTAACAAATAGGCCACGGCGTGAATTAATCTCTCTAAAAAAATGAAATAATCAAAGTGTTCCGCTAAATACTCATAATGTACGAAGTGTTCCGTTAAGTAAAAAGTTTAGGAAACACTGCCTTCAGAATAGATTAAAATCCTGCGCCACCCCACGGTGGAAAAGAGGGAAGAGGGGGTTCTAAAACAAACACAAGATTTTATTTCGTTTGTATTGGCTTTGTTTTAAACTTTTAAAACAAACGCGGGCAACGGCGGGTTTTTCTACTAGTAGGGAATAAAAAAAAAAGGTGCTGGTCTAAATAGAAAATATATCTGCAACTTAGTGATTCCTGGATTGCACATGAGCTACGTGAGATAAGATCCATTTTTTAGCGGCCCCCGAAAGGGGAAAAGACGCTATTAGTTTTGTGTGGCCTGTCTGTCCGTCTGTCTGTCTGTCTGTCTGTCTGTCTGTCCGTCTGTCTGTCTGTCTGTCCGTCCGTCCCGTTTAGTGCTCAGAAAGTAGAAGAGATAATGAAAATCTGACATCACGATAATATAGATCATTCAAAGTTCTGATGCAACGGCTACTTTTTTTTTTTCTAAAAGCTCAAAATCTAATTTTTAAAAATATTTTATGCAAGCAGTATTTAAAGAGAAAAAACCTAATTAGTATGCAATATAAATGAAACCTAATTTAAGACAATTAAAAATCTAATATATAGGAACGCATTTCCCGTTTTACTTTGTCCATACCATAGAGCATTTACTTTCTAAGTAATTAACTCATAAAAGAGGTGTGGCAGCGACAAAGAGAGTTTGTGTGATACACAAACTCAGAGGCGGCCCCCGTTGAGAGATCAAAGCACGGAAGATGTATATTTCTGTCGTTTATCTTTTATATAATTTTTTTAAAATGAACTTTTAGCAGCGACAAAGAGAGTTTGTGTATCACACAAACTCTCTTTGTAATCTTGTTTTGTTAGGTATTATCAAACAAATAAAGAGATTAGAGATTACAGCGATTGGACCCCGAAGACTCTATCGCCATATTACAATGTCTTCGGTGCTTGCAAATACCCTCCTTCAGAGAACAGTAACAGGTAAAAAAGAATAGGCAGAAAGAGATTAAATAAAAGAATGGACGGGCCTGCCATTGAAAAATAGGTTCTATTCAAGACTATGTATATAGAGGAATGGAGAAAGATGGTCGACAAATCTTATGTGGTGCCCTAACATTGTAGAGAGACTAGGTGATGGGAAAGGTATTTATTTACTGGATTTAATTCACCAATCGAGACAATGGACCTCATTCACCAATCGTAAACAAACAACATATAGCCACGTGATTCTCTATTTCTCTTCTATACAAATTACGATCTAATTTTTAATACACAATGGCTTTCACGTGACAGGTTTTTTTTTTAAAATCAATATTATAACATGACTAAATGTTGTTTGTTTACGACGATTGGTGAATGAGGTCCATTAACCCAACTATTCGGCTGCTGGCCTAAACTAAAAAAAAAATTAAATTAAAAATTTAACCCTTTGTAGCAAGCGGTTTTATCTGCGTCAGAGTTAGGGCTTAAGATGTAGGTTAGTGCTGGGTCTCTGTATTCTCGATGTTACAACCTTCCTTAATCGTCGCGATCAAGAACTAAACATTTTTATTATAAATAACCCATTAAAGCTATATCTGTGTAAATGTGTGTTTGTGTGTGTAACAATCATTAGATATATACAGGTGTGTGTTTGTATAAAGATGTAGATAAAGGGGTGTGTTGTTGAATAAAGCAGTAGATAACCAGATGTGTGCATGTGCAGATAGATAATCAGCATGTGCTTGTTATAATTATCTATTCAACGACCGTTACTATGCATTTTATAATGTCATCATTCTCCCCCAAGGGCGTCCGCTATCTACGATCTATTAACTTATATATCTAGATCTTCATAATTTTGATAAAAGTAAAAGGAATATTAAATGAAAAAGAATAAAAGTAAAATATTTCGTGCAGAGCCTGAAGTCTTGGGTTCAAATCTCGTTGATGACTGGGGTTTTAATTATCGGGAGGATTTTCAGGGCGCCCCTGAGTACACCCAACTCTAATGGGTAGCTTGGTTTAGGTGATGGAAAGTATGTCTGAGATGTATCCATATGTCCTCAATACTTCTATCTAACACTTACGCCTATTTTTAGATTTGCTTATTCGTGATTATAAATTATTTGCTCCTGTCCGACATATTAGTAGTCAGCTATTTTTAGATTTTTTTTTTTAACCGCCAGCATTCACACCTCACTTTCCAAGGGAAATCCATTTGTCACTTTATCTAATCTATCAATCCACAGCGACTCTATAGCAAATCCATACTCAAGGGCGAAGTTTGATTGGACCAGTAGATGGGGCTCCGCTGACTTGTTTTCTAGTAAAGACATTAAATATTGTAAATGAAACAAGATTGACCGTATTCCATTTGTAATTTTACTTTGTGATGTTGTAAATAATAATTTAACATCTCTATTATTGAGAAGAAAATTTGTTTTAGAATAGCTCATGTGATATGTGAATATATATAACAGTGCCACTCTAATATTACATGGGAAGTTACCGAGATATAAGTAAAAGTTCCCCTATGATGTAAAGGTCATCTGTTTCTGTGGATCACGGTTAAAGAGTGTGCCATGTGGCCAGCACAACGACCAACCGCCTTTAATGCTTTAATGTTTTAGTCCGATGTGTTTACAGTTGTGTTGCCCTCTTTATGTAGTGACTTTAATTTATGTAGCGACTTTAATTAATTATGGACAGTTATTTAGTAAGCTTACTCATTAACTTGGAATTTATTTTAAAACGTTACGCACTGCATTATTTTATAGATCCCTTACACATTATGTGTAGAGGGAAGGGCCGGTTGTTGAGTGGGATGGGTGTGAGAGAAATAACGTGTTCAATCATCTACGGGGACGAAACCCTACATATTTAGCTGTATATGTTAAAACAGAAAGATTAATTCCCCTTGTTAGAATCAAAATAATTAATTACCAGACTAATGGGTTACCTTTTTTTTCAAATTCATATCTTAATAATTACAGCTTTTAATAGCTTTTTATATAGGCCTAGCGCTACTTTCATGCTTATACTTATAGCATGCTTAGAGTGCCATTGTCTAATCTCATTTGTAAACCAGTGGGGATAGGAGGTATTTGGGAGCAAATTTTCTGTGCTGCATTTAGGTGCTCAGTAAATGCAACTCTGCTGGAGTCGGGTGTCGAACCTCAGGCCCCCCTTCAAAGGTAGCCAAGACAAGACAAGTTCAAGCGTACTTAGCCTTTCGACCACGCTTCCCCTTTTTAAGAGAATGGCTGCGGAAGAAATAACTATTAAGATATTCTTTTTTACTAGACAGACAGAGTTGATATAAGCTTTGTAAAAATTAAAGCCTAATCCGTGTTAAATTGGAAGCGCTCATCAGTTTGGTTCCACTGTGCCGACAGTTTAAAAAAATATAGGCTATATGGTTATTTAATAAACTTCACCGGTCAATACTGCCTTGTATTCTGTACACCGGACATGCAAATAAAGTTTCTATTTATAGATTAGCCCTCATGTATAAAAATCTCCAATAATACTTTCAGCCCGTTTATTTCCATGTTTAGCTAATGTATAAATACTCACAGCTGGGACTGCACAGTGTTAAGTGCCGATCACGATGTTGATAGGTAAAATGTCACAACAAATCAACCACCAATGAAGGCCGAACAATAATACAATAAGCCGACGCTGCTTCTACAATACACTGAGCTTTTAATGGTCAAGAAGGGACACGTCGTTGTCGTCTGAGTGTAGTATCTTGTCTTCTCTATCAAAAGGCGTCTAGTTTGTTATTAGCGTAAATCTATTCTGTTTTTAATCTACCCTATCGTCACTTCCGTCACTAATGAAAAACTTATCCTAATTATCCCCGAAATAAATCTACACTCTAATCATGTCATAACAACTCCTCCCCCTCCCGCTAAAAAAAAATTGTCAATTTTTTTCTACAGTCTTAGTCTTACAATGAGCAAGGGCCGAAAAGTATGGGGAAACATAAAAACAACAACTTGAGTCTTGATTTCGGTTCAACTACAATGTCCAAAACCAAGTTCTTTTTCACCCATACTTCACTACGGAGTGATACTGTCCAAAGTGGTGACCAGTAGGTGATGGTACGATGCCGGTACAACAGAGTTCATGCTGACACCATATGTGGGTCAAGCTAGCGACGTCACAACCAATTCACGAAGTTCCGTTGTTCCTCACACGTCAGGACAGACATTTTCCTGGCATGACAAATGAACATGCATCACCACTTATTCACTACCACGTACCTAACGTTTTCTCGGGCATTAACAAGTGTATTTAATTCCCCTCTCCACTTACTGATTCCAAATCGACCTAACCTTTTACTGATGAATGATCATGATGCCATAACCTAAGTGGAATTCCAAAACTTACTTGTTCCGTGATAAAAAAATTACACCGTCGCCTTATCAATGCCCTTTCTAATCGTACACTCATACTACGCATTCATACACAATAAGTTCATATGTAGTTGCCAACCAAACAAATTACAAAGTTAACTATATAACTAAATACAATTGATCTATGTCATATCTAGTACTGACTACTAGACAAAACCATTTGCTACCAATTAAGAGTAAAATACTTGAAATAACATATATTTACATACTTATGTACAGACTATGGTCGTATAGCGCTATCTCTCGTTACCTCCTAGATCTAGGTCTACGAGTCCAAACTCACTGGCTTCACTTCGCCGACGTGGCTGTATGATCAGGGTCTAGCTGCAGACTAGGCCGATGACTCAAACTTCTGACTTCTGCCTCCTCCAAACAGAGGGCTTCTCTATTTCTGGATGATGATGATGCCAGTGAGTTAGTCCGGGGTCGCCAGTTGTTAAGTGCCGATCACGATGTTGATAGGTAAAATGTCACAACAAATCAACCACCAATGAAGGCCGAACAATGATACAATAAGCCGACGCTGCTTCTACAATACACTGAGCTTTTAATGGTCAAGAAGGGACACGTCGTTGTCGTCTGAGTGTAGTATCTTGTCTTCTCTATCAAAAGGCGTCTAGTTTGTTATTAGCGTAAATCTATTCTGTTTTTAATCTACCCTATCGTCACTTCCGTCACTAATGAAAAACTTATCCTAATTATCCCGAAATAAATCTACACTCTAATCATGTCATAACAACAGCCACGGGAAACACTGTATTCATCACTAATCTTCGGACTCGAAGACAAGCCTATTATTATTATTATTATTATAGCTAATGTGTAGATACTCAGTCCGTTTATCTCCCTGTTTGGCCAATGTGCAAATAAATGTACATAGATATCTTCTCATTTACAAAGCTGATTGTCTGGTAAAAAATTGTGTACACGTTATTTCTCCCACACTCCATCTAGGATCAAGTTGAAATTTTGAACATTTATTTATTTTGCTTGACAATTACAAAAATCATTAAAGATAATTAATAAATGTATTAAGTAACTATTTGGTAATTAATTATTTTGCTTGGTATCTCGTGCGAGGGAATAATATTGCACGTGACTGATGGGTGTGGTGGAAGCTGAATTAGTCCCCTTTGTACTTTGTAGAGAGAAAAGTTTGAAACTAACAATAGATAACTATAAAACCTTTTATTTTCATAAGCACTTTTCTAGCACAGTGGTTAGTCAATCGGCTTGAGAAGGCTTAAGCCCTCATGTTCAATCGGGTAGTTTAAATTTTTTATCTTTATTTTTTTTACAAAAAAGCATGACAAAAGCGATCACGTTAACATTGAAGAGATACCCCCCCCCCTTTCTCTCCCCTCCCCTTTCCCAACTGATCTAGTCAAGTGATAGGATCACGGCATATTCAGAAAGCTAAACTTCACGAAATAGCGCTAAACAAAAGCGATTGGTTAAAATTTTTCTAATCGTACAGATTTAATTTTGTTAGTCTAGATCAGGGGTGGGCAACCTTTTTCTATCGAGGCCGCATTAAAACAAAATTTAGAAATGGGGGGCTGCATATATATAATAATAATAATAATAATAATAGGCTTGTCTTCGAGTCCGAAGATTAATGAGGAGTACAGTGTTTCCCGTGGCTGTATATATATATATATATATATATATATTAATTGACATGTATACTGTAATTCATATCTATGTTTAATTCTTTACGCTCTCGATTGAGGTATTATAAGAGTTGGCAGTTTCTGAAACTAATTTGAAGAGCATTTGTTTGAATTTCGTTATTTTCATTTTTACATCATAAAATTATAAGTGTGCGTTATACCTAAAGTGAAGTATTTAATTGTTTAAAATCGCTTATAATGTTTCGGAACTTTGAAACTAGCTAACTAGTTGTTAGCTGATGTCAAATTACACTCATTCAGCATCGAACTGTTCTTACAATAAATTGGTATAGGGTATTTTTCACAGTTGTACGTAGACCCAAATAATATGCAAGTTTAGCATCAAAGTTATAAGTGTAGAAATACAGCTTCTGGTATCCATAAAATTCCCGCGGAAAGACTGGAGCCTCTCGTTATAATTTGCTTGGAAGTTTGTTCTCAAACTGATTTCAAGTTTCTTACGACTTAAAATTCGCTTTCGGATTCCACAATCAAGAAATCCAACCATTTCACTAGAAAATTTCACCTTTCAGCAAAGGAAAATGCCGAAACCTGTTTTTACTTGCTTGATTGGAGAAAAGATGAAAGCTTTGAAAGATTTCTCTTGCACTTACATTTCATGTGCAAGCAATCCATTGCAGTACTTGTGATGCTAAAGATAATGTCTGTATTCCACTTTTCTTTAGAAATATAAGTAACAAAGTTTGTCCTTGAAGTAACATAACAATTTCTTCTTTGAGATTCCATATTCTTCTCGCTTCATTGCCCATGCTAAGACAGCAAATACTACTGTGTTAGCGAACATTGGTATGTTTTGTTTCCAAATCGTTAGGTACTTTCCGGAACTGACTGTCCTTAAGAAACTTAGCTCTGATAAGTTTGATTACTGAGATACTTGGGTTAACAATATGTTTGATATTCAATACAGCTTGGTTAAAACTTTCCAGTTTACTCCGTTTGGAGTTTATGGTTTGAATTAGTGCTCTTTTATTTATTACAAAAACTCTCAATCAAAGCTCGTGCTCCATCGGTTGTTACACAAGTCATCTTTTTCCTAGCCAAAACTTTCAACACTTTTCTTCCAAGCCTTAGATATATACTGGCCTGAGTTTGCGTCTTTGACTAAATATCTTAACATATTGCCAATAAGAATAATCTTCATTTACTTTTAACTTTTTAAAATGACATGGTATTTAGCCTCTTCACCATAAGTGATAATGATCAGAATTTGTAATAATTATTTGATATTTAAAATTATTTAAAAAAAAATATATATATATTTACATTTTAATATGTACAATCTGTGGGCACACTTTTTTTCTGTAGGTGTCGTAATTTGCCCACCCCTGGTCTAGATCTATTATAAATTTAATTGTATGACTGATCCGAACTAATTGATACAAGTGCAATACATATAAGCTTTTTTTAAAAAGTATTTTTAAAATATTTCTCTTGTTTTTTTTTTTCTTCTTCAATATGAATCATAAAACTCGCATTATTTATCGTGTGTAAAATTTATTTTAAGTAGGCCGACTGAATCACAGGCTGCACGTAATCACTGTACACCAATAGCTAGTGTTTTTTTTTAATTAACCCCCTTCAAATCACTTGTAAATTTATAACCTTTTTCTGTAATCTTGAGGCTGGAGATTTTACACCTCTAACCTTTACATGTTACATATCAGTCAATCAAAATTCATAATAACGAGTCGCGGTTGTGGAAAGTTCAGGTAAAAATCTTTCCTTTATGAGCACGAGTCGTAAGACCTGATCCAATGGCGTAGCTAGGAATTTTCTGTTGTTTGGTGGCCCGGGGGTGGTCTTGACCTCTTTGGGGGCCCCTGCATTTGCTTAATATTTACATTTCTTACACTGTGGATAGATCGATTGATGGAGTGATAGATAGATAGATAGATAGATAGATAGATAGATAGATAGATAGATAGATAAACGTAATATACTGTTCAGGCCGGTCCTTACAATTGCGGGGCCCAGTCATGGTAGGGAAAATGATAATAAAGGAAAATTAAAATTCTGTATTATAAAATTAATTCGTATTTACTAAGCACAATATCACGATCAAATTAACTTTACGAGTCTTGCAGTCATACAGTATATCATCACAATTCTGTTTCCTACATTGATCACGCTCAAAAGCAATAGCAAGTATTGCCAAATCGATCAATCTTTATTCGTGAATTGTCGACCTTCAGTAATTGAATGACACCCCAATAAGACAATTTTGTCTTTTTTTTTTCAGGAGATTTCCATGAGCCCGTGGAAAAAAAACAGGAGGCCGTGGGAAACCTGTAATATAAGTTATTATGGTTTTATTTAATAATATTCACATAGAATTACCGCGGGGCCTATGAAAGTGCGGGGCCGCATAGGTTGCAGTGGCATAGGCCTAAGACCGGCCCTGGTAATAATTATATAACGTTGAGCTTAGCGTGTGTAGCTTGATTGAACTTATAGAGGGTCACGTCTCTTGTCAGTCTGGTTTGAGAAGACTGATGGCTATTTGTCCATCCCTTGAGTGGAGAGGTGGCTGTAGTCAACAGAACCACTTTAAGTAACGAGCCTTGGAACTTGAAATCTTTCCCTGACCATTGCGTGTTAACTGATGAACCGCTAATTCTAATGGATCTGATAAGGACAGTAGCACTTACATCTATGTCAAGTTGAGTTGAGTTATACAAGAATTAGCTCAGCTGGTCCTTATCTTTTTTCCTTTTACTATTAGCCTATAAGATTAGAAGATAAGATCATCATTCTCGTTTAATTACAGGTGGTCAACATCTAATCCCGTTTGTAACTAAAACGAATTCTTTGTTTAATTATAGTCTTGTCAATAGTATTACAGTTCATCATCATCATCGTTCCTTTGTGTTCCTTGTGGAACATAGGGCCTCGACAAAAACACCACCACTCTCCACGGTCTCTTGCAAGTTTCTTGATGGCTTCACAGCTCTTTCCGGTCCTCTCGGCTTCCTCCAGTATGCTGCGTCGCCATGTTCGTTTTGGTCTTCCTCTACGTCTTGTTCCCTGGGGATTCCACTCTAAGGCCTGCCTAGCTCTGCTGCTGGTATCTTTTCTAAGGGTGTGACCAATCCATCTCCACTTCCTCTCTAAGATCTGCATCTCTATATTTTTCTGCCCACTCATCTCCCACAGTTTGTTTTTTTCTACTTTGTCGTACCACTTTATTTTTAGGATATTTCTCAGGCATCTGTTGATGAAGGTTTGTACTTTTCTTGTTGTCACTTCAGTTGTTCGCCATGTTTCAGAACCATACAGTAGGACAGCCTTGACATTAGAGTTAAAGATTCCTATTTTTGTCTTGTTTGAGATGTGAGGAGATTTTAGCTGTGTAAATGTCTGACGCGCTAGATTTATACGACGTTTAATGTCTTCATCAGTTCCACCTGTTACACTGACTACACTCCCAAGGTATATACAATTTTCTACTTGGTCTATGGCCTGGAAATCCAGTTCTATGTCTCCAATTTGTTTCTTGTTTACTTTAAGTACTTTTGTTTTTTTTGTGGTTTATTTTGAGGCCTACTCTTTTTCCTACTTCACTTAAGGCTGTGATCTTTTCTTGCATATCCTGTAGTCTGTGTGATAATAAGGCTATGTCGTCAGCGAATTCCAGGTCTTCCAGCTTTTGTGTGAGGGTCCATTGGATTCCTTTCCCTGAATTAGAGTAGGCTTCTTTTGTGACCCAATCCAATACTAGAAGAAACAGGAGTGGTGAAAGAAGACATCCCTATTGACTCCTGTTGTGACTGGAAATTCCTCTGATAGCTTGCCACAGTGGGTTACTTGAGAGGTGAAACCATCATAAAGGTTTTGGATTATGGTAATTATTTTGTTTGGGATCCCGTAGTGTCTCACTACATTCCAGATAGATGCTCTGTCAATACTATCAAAGGCTTTTTCAAAGTATTACAGTTAATCATCATCATTATTTGTCCCTTATCTTTAGTCGTAGGAAAGCTGTGATATCAGAAACGCATTGTCTGATCAACACAATCTCATCGTAATATCAAGACATCATTACATCTAGCACTCAAATATAAATGGCCCTTAGAGTCTGCTTTTCCTTGTATCTTATACCCAACATTTTTTTCTGTAGCATTTACTATCAAAGGCTTGAATCAATTGCCTAATAATATAATAATAAATAGGTTAATGCGTAAAACAGATGATATTTAATACTGTAAGATTGTAGAGCGCGTTGGTTGAATGATGAAGTACCTGGGGTTCTCGCGTTGGAATCCTTGTGAAGATTGGTGTCACGTACACAAGTTGTTTATTTGCGAATTCAGGGTCAGCCAAAAAAAAAAAAAAAAGTTATTTTTAGATTTCGACGTTGTTGCAGAAGTCACATGACCTAGATGCATGAATTTGATTGGTTGAAAGAGTTTAGCTGAAAAAGAGGCTGGCAGCAAAGTCCCAGCGAGAATCAGTCGATGTCTAGATATGATCGAGTATAGACGTATATTTTGTAGTTCTAGAATTTAAAAGAAATATGTCTTTGTTCAGCTTCTTGTTTCATTGAAATATATTTGTACATAGCTGTACTTATGTTGAGTTTTAATAAAGGTTCCTGTATTGTTTCATCTAAGCATTTACTCTATTGAATCCTAGTCGTCATTGTTCAACACTAATTTATCATTCAAGATACAGTCCCCGGCGGCACAAGACTTCTCTCCTAACAGCTAACGACATCTTATAGCACCTCAAGAACAGATCGTGACGTCATCCACATAGGAGAGCTTGTGACAGCTGGGAAGAACTTTGAAGTTCCGAGGACATCCCTAGATTCAAACTGTAAGGTGCCTCACATTTGTTAGGGAGAAATTACACGCGACTGGTCTCTGAGATGGCCACTAAGTTTAAGTGAAACGATGGGACTAGTAAAATGTGTCTTTGTGGAGCGTCACCAAAGAATATCGACCATGTTCTTCAAGGCTGCATACTCTTTCGAGAGGCCGGAACGAGACGCTGACCTCAAAATACGATTAAAGAAGAGACCACTGCGCAGTTTATCCAGAGGCGTAGCTAGAGTGGGGGGAGGGAGGGGGGAATTAGAAAATCCCCCCCCCCCCCCCGGCCGCCACTTGAGGTGGGGCCCAAAAGAGTGTTTTTTTAACATTAAATATTGAATATTGACGTAGATGTAAAATGCAGGGACCGAAAAGAAGTCAAGCCCACCCCCCCGGGCCCCAAATGATGGCAAATTTCTAACTACGCCACTGAG
>JADKLZ010021539.1:0-19584 GCA_021533235.1 Biomphalaria straminea | reverse complement strand
ACAAACACACACACACACACACACAAACACACACACACACACACACACACACACACACACACACACACACCATAACAACTGGCATCCAAAAGATTTCAAGAATGTTCACTATAACATACTCGTTTTTTTTAATGAAATAAAAGACAATAGTTGTGAATTTAGTTAGATCTACTTCAGTGCTAAAATGGCAGAGTTTATTTATTTTTTCTAGCAAACTAAATGGAGGATTGGGGGCCCACATGAAATAGACTTAATGGCAGAGAGGTAAAGAGCTAGACTCCCGAACCGAAGGGTGTGGAGTTTAAATCACGGTGAAAACTGACTTTTTGAACTTCGCCTCTGAGTCCACCAAGCTCTATTTTTTTTTACGACGCCTTAAGTATGTATTAATGTCGTTGAGCTGACCATACTACACCCTGTTAACCACGAGCCACAGAAAATGATTATCTTTATATCATCTGCTCCCATAGATGGTAAGGTCTTAAATGGGTACCCTACCTTACAGGTCTATGTACAGCGCTCGCAAGGTGGTCAAAGAAAGCGATTCAAGGACACCCTCAAAGCTTCTCTAAAGGAGTTCAACATTGACCCAGGCACCTGGGAGACAGAGGCACATGACAGAGCATCATGGTGCCGCGCTGTGAGATCTGGCGCACAGGTTGCTGAGGAAAAAAGAACACGCTGGCGAAAGAAAAACGCCAGAGAAGGAAAGCAAGGCAAATGACACTAGCTCCAGCTGGAATTACCTGGCCAGAGTGCGGCCGAACATTCCGGGCTCGCATAGGTCTCACCAGCCACATGAGGAGGCATAAAACCCCACTGCAAAGCCCTCAGCCCCCTGGATGACAACGTGGTCATCATCGAACCACGATGGACGAACTATATATATATGTACACGGTAAAGTAATAGTAAAGAAATTATGAAATAATTGAAAGTTTTTTTTTTTTTTTTTCAAAGGGACCTGTCGACAATGAATAAAGCTTTTGTTTTTAATGGTCAAAGTTTAGAGTTATTTCAACTCTATTTGTTGAAGGTTAACATTAACATAAGGAGGCGCGGTGGTTGAGTGGTAAAGCACTTCGCTTCCGAGCTGGGTTCAAATCCTGGTGAAGACTGGGATTTTTTAAACTTCGCCTCTGAGTCCACACCCAGCTCTAATGGATGCCTGACATCAATCGTGGTAAACAAAAAAAGGTCGTAGGTCGTTGTGCTGGCCACATGACACCCTCGTTAACCGTGGGACATAGAAACAGGTGACATTGACATCCTCTTCCTCATATATGTCAGTTCTGAAAGGGCAACTTTACTTGCTTTAAATTAAAAATAACATAATCCGCCTTCATGGTTTTAGTTAAGAAAGGGTAGAGTTTGAAACCCACTTTTCTGGTAAGGGGATATTTTGTATGTATCTTATCGAAACTGGCCTGAATATCTTTGTGTTTAAACCATGTGACAATGTCATAGAATAACTTTTTATTCTGAAATCAGGAAATATATATCTTCATTTTGAATCAGTACACAGTTCAGAATTATTGGAGATTCCCGTTAATATCTAAAGTTTTTTGTTTGCTTGTATATTTATTCGGTGTACAGAATATAGGAAGTGTTGAAAAGCTTGAAAAGCTTTCTATTTCAAAAGGTATAAAGATTTTTTTTATTTTTGTTTATTTCCTTACGTCAATTATCACCAATACCTCAACATTGCTCCAAATCGCTTTTTCTTCTTTTAGTTTGTTACTGTTATTTCGTTGCTGTTAGTACGTAAACCGAATTTGAAGTAAAGAAAGAGAAGATTTCTAAGTAGATCTTGAGAGTCCCCAACCGCCCCCCACCCCTCCCACTTTTTCAGTTGATAACTTGATGTCATGTTTCGGGATCTAACACCGAGACGCTTGGACATGAGGTACGAACGCCACTCGACCACCCAGCGTTTGTGTATCACAATGAAATAGTTCGTGTTTCAAGTGTTTGCCTTTTTTTTAAACGGTACATCTGCATAGCTAGCCTACTTTGTTCCATCTTAACTCCGCCCCTGGCAGGGGGCGTAGCTAGACATTTTTCCGTCATTCGGGGGACGGTGGGGGGTATCTCTTTGAGGGCCCCTGCAATTTGCGTAATATTTAATACAAAAAACAAGAATTTCAAATTCTCCCTCCTCCCCCCCCCCAACCCTAGCTACGCCACTGGCCCCTGGAAGAAGAGACCGTTAGACTTTCGAGAAGTTACCCAGAATGAAACGTAGCGTTGCAGTCTACTCTTCACTCGTGCACGCGGTCTTGTTCAACTTCTGCTGCTATCTATTAACGGCCTTGCGGCCTTGGAAGCGGGCCAAGGCGGATAATCACGAGAGCAAGAGAGAGAGAGAGAAAGAGGGGGGGGGGGAGAGAGAGACTGACTGACTTGGTGTGTACTTTTAATGTGTGTATGGTATGGATAAAAGTCAGCTTTTCCCCCCTCGTTTAGGTTGTTCGTAGACTCATAAATCAAGATAAAAGCAATGAGGTTAATGCAGTAAACAAATAAAACATTTATAGGGGTAGCAAGCATATTACACATGCGAGCTAATGCAACGTAGATCTAAATATAGCAGTGTTCTAACGATTGACCTAGATCTGCACACAAAATAAGTTTATAACATTTATGATATTCGAACCCTAATGCTTTTATAACATTGACCGACTTTCGCACCGGGGGAGGAGGCAAAATTGAAATAGCAGATAGAGAAATATATTTTTTTTACTGAAGATCACTGGACACACACACACACACAAATACACACTAACACAGCGTCTATCAGACAGACTGATTGATGTCAATCCATTTTCAGTGTACAGTGTGACATGACATGACACACGATGACATGACGCATGCCATCTTTGGTCGGTGTCAATGTATGTGTGTGTGTGTACAGCAAGCATTCGAAAGTGAGGTTAATCCAGTGACCTAATTTGAAAAATGATTTATGACAGAGTGCTCTCCCGTGCGGTGTTTGAATGTATGTAATGTTAGAATAAAATATATTCCAGTGGTTCACAACTCTACAAGTACACCCGCACGTATTCGAGAACCGATTCAAATAAATAACGGACGCTTCTTAAAGGCAGAAAGATGTCTTTATGTAGACATGCTAAGGATCTGGCATTTCATCTTCTTGGTTTATAGATGCCGCGGTCTTTTTTTTTTTTTATTGTGTGATGAAGTCGCGATCAGCCTCAACGTACTGCGTATTGAGCAAACCTTGGTGGCCCAAGATTTAGATTTTACTAGCATGTGAACATCAGTACTGACCAGTGGGAAGACATAGCTCTAGACCGCACCAGATGGAGAGAGACAGTGACCAAGAAGGCTATGGACAGCGAAAGAGCATGGGCCTCAGCTCTGGAAGAAAAGCGGACAACGCGGAAACTGGCCAACTCCTCTACCACTGTAGCGAAGACCACCTTTATCTGCAATACTTGTGGACGGGAGTGTCTCTCCAAAATAGGGCTCCACAGCCACACGAGGAAGTGTGCGAGATGAACCATAGTCGTTCTACGACTGAAGGAGGCCAATGTATGTGTGTGTGGGGGGGACGTCCGATTGACTTAAACCGCTTGGCTGCCTATCAAGGGGACTCGATTTTGAATCCCTACTCGAGCAGAGTTGTGCTTGCTGAGCGCCCAAAGGCAGCACGGAAAACATCTCCAAGATGCCAACCTCCCCACACGGGTCCACTAAAGAGACTGGACCAGATCGTACTGAGCATGCTATAACCATGAAAGATGCGCTATAGAAGAAAAAAAAGAAATTTAAAAAAATTAGATAAATAAACATTGTAGCCTGCTTTGACCGATGTCAGCCTGGTGACAAGTCTATTCTCTCTTTATAAGAGACTAAAAAGTTTCGGTTGTACGAGTAGTTCCAGTGAACCAGCTGTGATGAGACGGTTTGGTGAAAAAGGAGAGGGGGGGGGGGGTTAAGTCTGAATAGTTTTAAAAAAAAGTTTCGCCTTTCAGACCTTGTCATCTATAGGGCAGATGATGTAAAGGTCATCTGGTTCTGTGGTTAACGAGGGTGTCATGTGGCCAGCACAACGACCAACCGCCTATACTTTCCCCCAGCTAATGTCAGGTACACACTAGAGCTAAAAATCCCAGTTTTCACCAGGATTCGAACCCGGGACCTCCGGTTCAGAAGCCAAGCGCTTTACCGCTCAGCCTCAGCCCATCTATATAAGTAAATCTAATAATTAAAAGTTTATCACAGCAATAAGTTTCAAGGTCTAAACATTTCAGAACACCCCCCTCCCCTCTACCAGTTCCATGAGTAGTTTTTTGACAGAGCCCATCTTTAGTTTTCCTGCGCACGTTGAATTGAGATAAGACACCGGATTATTGTACTAGCCACAATATCCTCTGTTAACGGTAGGCCAAGCTACAAAGAAGTTCCAAATCTCAATGTTTTTTTTTTAAAGGAAAGTTAAGTATCAATTAGATTATCGATATTCTGTCAATGTAATTGCTGTTGGTTGGACTACAAACTAGGTCATAACAGCTCCAACCTGTACAAGTAGTATGTACACTCCATTTGCCAGGTAAGTGGCCGAACGAGATTCCCGAGTAGTCTATAATTAAAAGACTTTATTGCTATACAAGCTATGGCATTTCGCCGTACACACACGCACAGAGACGTCACATCGATACTGACTACACTCAATGCGAACCGTTATATCTGATACAGCCAAAAGTCGTTGAGGGGAGAAGAATTGGGTACTGCGTTCTAGGTCGAATCGATACTCGCTGACACGAAGAAAATAACGAGAGTCCAACATTGAGGCCTACCTGCGTGTTTGCGTGTATGTGTGAAGTCCGCGCTGTTCCCGATCCTAGACAGCACCAGCAGCGGACGGGAAAAAAAAAAAGGCCAAAGATGAATGAGTAAGGAGGTAGGCTAAGGTCAATATCCTACACCTTCATCCCATGGAACTGCAAATGGCTTTACTGGACTAAGGTTCGACTCTCTAGCCTATTATAAATAGATAGTGTGGACCGCTGTACTGCATTCTACAGTCAAACACTTATCCTAATGGAAAGAGACCTTACTTAGAAGTTATAATTAGTAGGCTATATTTTATAGGAGGGTGGAAGTAAGGGAAATCTTTCAATCTGGTTTTATACCATAGATCTAGTGGGCTATAGACTCTTCAAAGTCTGATAAGAAAGAAAAGTTGAATGTTTTACTTGAACGCGCGTGTCACTCTTGTCAAAATTCCAAAGAAAAATAGCAAGGAAATATAAAAACATTCAGTTGAATCTATAGTCTATAGCTATATTCTTTTAAAATGTATCCTCAAATAAATATTAACACTAGATCTTGTATCATATAAATAGATTAGATTCTGTATGGCATTAGCTCAAACAACCAAATTTGAGATATTCACTCCAGACAATCAACCAGATCTCAGATTTTGTAATCAAGTAAATAACCTTGATAATGCATAGAGTCTAGACTATATCAAGACTGTAATCTTAGCCTAAACATGGCCAAGTTACATGTGACAAGACAAATGTCCTGAAGAAAAAAAAATCTAAATCTAGATACAACTACGTCTGACAGATCTACATGTATGATAGATCTAAATTCATCATTTGTTTAAATTTACTCCAAAGAGAGAGAGAGAGAGACAGACAGAGGTCTAGAATTAGATCTAGTAGATATTCAGATATTCTACATTAATTTGGTCTATAATTCTACTTACACATGCATGTGTCCTCAATCAACAACATTTTATTGAAATCAATATCCAAAGGTTTAGCCAGAGTGGATCATAGTTGACACAGTCCACTTTGAGCAACAGAAGTATTCTTGATCTAGGCCCTAGGCTGAGTCTACAGTTACAGCAGAAAACACAACTAGATTTCTAGATCTAATCTAGATCTAGATCTTTAAATTTTATACTAATATTTTAAATATAGTCTAGAGATCTATCTAGATGAGTAGATTTAGTCTAGTCTCTAGCACAAATCAGTAACTTTATGTAATGTATTTTCACATAAATTTATGCAGAAAAGAGACAAAATTTTGAATTGTAACATTTGAAAGTAGTCAATCTCTAGATCTCAATTATTAATAAATTATAAATAAATACGAGTTGGTAGATCTGAAGTTTTAATCTAAAGTACACGTAACACACTGTTATTTGATACTACACTGTCACTGGTCTACACTATTGACACTGAAGTATTGAAAACGTGTCCAAAGTCCACTTGAATGGTAGAAAAACAATACAAACAAATCTCAAAAAAATATGTATGTAACACAACCAGTAAAGAATCTGCTGTCTAGCACTCCATCGAAAAGACGACTAACCACTGCACGTCATATCAGACGAAATACATTTAAAAAACGTCCCCGGCCCCTCCTTACAGCGCTTACTCTTTTTTAATATAACAAAAACCGAAGAGGCAAAAACGCGAGAAGTTCCACCTCTCCTTGGCCCTCTCTACTCTGTGCGTCTAACAGTACTAACCCAGTGACCCAAATTCATCGTGAGAGAGTGTATATGCAATCACCTTGGCCTCAAAGTTTGGGTAGTGGGTCAGCGGCAGAACTTGCGCCGTCGAGAGCTGATAGCTGAGATAGATGGAATTTCACTGCTATGAATTCAGTCGATATTTAAAATAGTATAATACTATTTTAAGTTACAAAAAAATGTTCCTTCTTTTTAAAATGTTAAAAGAATGTGAACTCGATCGTAAACAAATGGAATGAGCTTGCCTTTTATTCTTTTAGCGTAGGGGGGAAAACTGCCGCAAAGCGTCTGCCACAGTTCTCGACGGCGCAATCTCTCTTCGTAACATCACCAGGAAATTTTAAAAAGTGGTAGTGGAAAAAAACTGTCGCGGTTGGCCTCTTGCTACCTCTCTCTTCGCCTCCTCCTCTTTTCTCTGTCTTCGTCTCATATCTCTCTCTCTCTCTCTCTCTCTCTTTCTCTCTCTCTCTCTCTCTCTCTCTCTGACACATACACACTTAGGCTTGATAAACGTCACTCTTGTGTCCGCAAACGAAACGAGAACAACCATCGATATCTGGGTTTTTAAAACCTAAATATGTATGTGGTTAGAGATCTAGTCTCGTGTAGTGTTCAACTGTTCATAGAAACAAAATGGGGGAGCCTGGTATATCAAATTAGAAATTGTAAAGTATTGTTATTGTGTTTACGTAATAAATGGAGTTCCTAATATGTCTTCCCTCTTAAACACTAGTTTGTTATATTCTAAATGGTGTCAGAAGTGGATTTGTCCGGTCAGCGATCATGATTAACAAATACACATTTTATTACAATATGAGACTCGGTGGTTTCATCTAGGCCAGAGGTTCTCAACCTTTTAAGCTCGGCCACCCCTTTTCACAATCCCCCAACCGCGACCCCCCCCCCCCACACACACACAGCAATAGAAGAATAGACAAAATACAATCCATAATTTCGATGGTCTTAGGCGACCCCTGACAAATCGCCAATTGACCCCCCCCCCCAACGGGTCGCGAGCAACAGGCTGAGAACCTCAATCTAGTGGTATCCATTATAATTATATTATGAGTAGAACAGGTGCTGAGTGCGCGTTGACGAAGTACATACAGGACTAGATTAACTTATGGATATTATCATTTGTTAAGCACATCTGTTATGTATAAGATAAGATTAATATAATTTTATTTAAAATTGAAATATAAAAACGAATACATTCGCGAGACAGTCATGTTTTGTGTATTGGAATGATATGCAACGCGATGTAACGGTATGTTCCTTATAGAAACCAATAACGTTTGAATATGTGTGTATAATATTTGGCATAAATATTCCTTAGACCAGTGTTTATAAAATGTTGATATATAAATTGGTTGCAAAACTTGGCATAAAAATATGCCTTAGACCTGTTTTTATAAAATTTTGATATATAAAGTGTTGATAAAACCTGGCATAAATATTCCTTAGACCAGTGTTTATAAAAAAAATATATGTTCCGCGGAACCAGATGTTCCAGGTGTTCCACGAACTACTGGAATAATTAACAAATAGGCCACGGCGTGAATTAATCTCTCTAAAAAAATGAAATAATCAAAGTGTTCCGCTAAATACTCATAATGTACGAAGTGTTCCGTTAAGTAAAAAGTTTAGGAAACACTGCCTTCAGAATAGATTAAAATCCTGCGCCACCCCACGGTGGAAAAGAGGGAAGAGGGGGTTCTAAAACAAACACAAGATTTTATTTCGTTTGTATTGGCTTTGTTTTAAACTTTTAAAACAAACGCGGGCAACGGCGGGTTTTTCTACTAGTAGGGAATAAAAAAAAAAGGTGCTGGTCTAAATAGAAAATATATCTGCAACTTAGTGATTCCTGGATTGCACATGAGCTACGTGAGATAAGATCCATTTTTTAGCGGCCCCCGAAAGGGGAAAAGACGCTATTAGTTTTGTGTGGCCTGTCTGTCCGTCTGTCTGTCTGTCTGTCTGTCTGTCTGTCCGTCTGTCTGTCTGTCTGTCCGTCCGTCCCGTTTAGTGCTCAGAAAGTAGAAGAGATAATGAAAATCTGACATCACGATAATATAGATCATTCAAAGTTCTGATGCAACGGCTACTTTTTTTTTTCTAAAAGCTCAAAATCTAATTTTTAAAAATATTTTATGCAAGCAGTATTTAAAGAGAAAAAACCTAATTAGTATGCAATATAAATGAAACCTAATTTAAGACAATTAAAAATCTAATATATAGGAACGCATTTCCCGTTTTACTTTGTCCATACCATAGAGCATTTACTTTCTAAGTAATTAACTCATAAAAGAGGTGTGGCAGCGACAAAGAGAGTTTGTGTGATACACAAACTCAGAGGCGGCCCCCGTTGAGAGATCAAAGCACGGAAGATGTATATTTCTGTCGTTTATCTTTTATATAATTTTTTTAAAATGAACTTTTAGCAGCGACAAAGAGAGTTTGTGTGATACACAAACTCAGAGGCGGCCCCCGTTGAGAGATCAAAGCGGATCTGATAGGGATTCGACTCCTACGGGGGCCGCCTCTGAGTTTGTGTATCACACAAACTCTCTTTGTAATCTTGTTTTGTTAGGTATTATCAAACAAATAAAGAGATTAGAGATTACAGCGATTGGACCCCGAAGACTCTATCGCCATATTACAATGTCTTCGGTGCTTGCAAATACCCTCCTTCAGAGAACAGTAACAGGTAAAAAAGAATAGGCAGAAAGAGATTAAATAAAAGAATGGACGGGCCTGCCATTGAAAAATAGGTTCTATTCAAGACTATGTATATAGAGGAATGGAGAAAGATGGTCGACAAATCTTATGTGGTGCCCTAACATTGTAGAGAGACTAGGTGATGGGAAAGGTATTTATTTACTGGATTTAATTCACCAATCGAGACAATGGACCTCATTCACCAATCGTAAACAAACAACATATAGCCACGTGATTCTCTATTTCTCTTCTATACAAATTACGATCTAATTTTTAATACACAATGGCTTTCACGTGACAGGTTTTTTTTTTAAAATCAATATTATAACATGACTAAATGTTGTTTGTTTACGACGATTGGTGAATGAGGTCCATTAACCCAACTATTCGGCTGCTGGCCTAAACTAAAAAAAAAATTAAATTAAAAATTTAACCCTTTGTAGCAAGCGGTTTTATCTGCGTCAGAGTTAGGGCTTAAGATGTAGGTTAGTGCTGGGTCTCTGTATTCTCGATGTTACAACCTTCCTTAATCGTCGCGATCAAGAACTAAACATTTTTATTATAAATAACCCATTAAAGCTATATCTGTGTAAATGTGTGTTTGTGTGTGTAACAATCATTAGATATATACAGGTGTGTGTTTGTATAAAGATGTAGATAAAGGGGTGTGTTGTTGAATAAAGCAGTAGATAACCAGATGTGTGCATGTGCAGATAGATAATCAGCATGTGCTTGTTATAATTATCTATTCAACGACCGTTACTATGCATTTTATAATGTCATCATTCTCCCCCAAGGGCGTCCGCTATCTACGATCTATTAACTTATATATCTAGATCTTCATAATTTTGATAAAAGTAAAAGGAATATTAAATGAAAAAGAATAAAAGTAAAATATTTCGTGCAGAGCCTGAAGTCTTGGGTTCAAATCTCGTTGATGACTGGGGTTTTAATTATCGGGAGGATTTTCAGGGCGCCCCTGAGTACACCCAACTCTAATGGGTAGCTTGGTTTAGGTGATGGAAAGTATGTCTGAGATGTATCCATATGTCCTCAATACTTCTATCTAACACTTACGCCTATTTTTAGATTTGCTTATTCGTGATTATAAATTATTTGCTCCTGTCCGACATATTAGTAGTCAGCTATTTTTAGATTTTTTTTTTTAACCGCCAGCATTCACACCTCACTTTCCAAGGGAAATCCATTTGTCACTTTATCTAATCTATCAATCCACAGCGACTCTATAGCAAATCCATACTCAAGGGCGAAGTTTGATTGGACCAGTAGATGGGGCTCCGCTGACTTGTTTTCTAGTAAAGACATTAAATATTGTAAATGAAACAAGATTGACCGTATTCCATTTGTAATTTTACTTTGTGATGTTGTAAATAATAATTTAACATCTCTATTATTGAGAAGAAAATTTGTTTTAGAATAGCTCATGTGATATGTGAATATATATAACAGTGCCACTCTAATATTACATGGGAAGTTACCGAGATATAAGTAAAAGTTCCCCTATGATGTAAAGGTCATCTGTTTCTGTGGATCACGGTTAAAGAGTGTGCCATGTGGCCAGCACAACGACCAACCGCCTTTAATGCTTTAATGTTTTAGTCCGATGTGTTTACAGTTGTGTTGCCCTCTTTATGTAGTGACTTTAATTTATGTAGCGACTTTAATTAATTATGGACAGTTATTTAGTAAGCTTACTCATTAACTTGGAATTTATTTTAAAACGTTACGCACTGCATTATTTTATAGATCCCTTACACATTATGTGTAGAGGGACGGGCCGGTTGTTGAGTGGGATGGGTGTGAGAGAAATAACGTGTTCAATCATCTACGGGGACGAAACCCTACATATTTAGCTGTATATGTTAAAACAGAAAGATTAATTCCCCTTGTTAGAATCAAAATAATTAATTACCAGACTAATGGGTTACCTTTTTTTTCAAATTCATATCTTAATAATTACAGCTTTTAATAGCTTTTTATATAGGCCTAGCGCTACTTTCATGCTTATACTTATAGCATGCTTAGAGTGCCATTGTCTAATCTCATTTGTAAACCAGTGGGGATAGGAGGTATTTGGGAGCAAATTTTCTGTGCTGCATTTAGGTGCTCAGTAAATGCAACTCTGCTGGAGTCGGGTGTCGAACCTCAGGCCCCCCTTCAAAGGTAGCCAAGACAAGACAAGTTCAAGCGTACTTAGCCTTTCGACCACGCTTCCCCTTTTTAAGAGAATGGCTGCGGAAGAAATAACTATTAAGATATTCTTTTTTACTAGACAGACAGAGTTGATATAAGCTTTGTAAAAATTAAAGCCTAATCCGTGTTAAATTGGAAGCGCTCATCAGTTTGGTTCCACTGTGCCGACAGTTTAAAAAAATATAGGCTATATGGTTATTTAATAAACTTCACCGGTCAATACTGCCTTGTATTCTGTACACCGGACATGCAAATAAAGTTTCTATTTATAGATTAGCCCTCATGTATAAAAATCTCCAATAATACTTTCAGCCCGTTTATTTCCATGTTTAGCTAATGTATAAATACTCACAGCTGGGACTGCACAGTGTTAAGTGCCGATCACGATGTTGATAGGTAAAATGTCACAACAAATCAACCACCAATGAAGGCCGAACAATAATACAATAAGCCGACGCTGCTTCTACAATACACTGAGCTTTTAATGGTCAAGAAGGGACACGTCGTTGTCGTCTGAGTGTAGTATCTTGTCTTCTCTATCAAAAGGCGTCTAGTTTGTTATTAGCGTAAATCTATTCTGTTTTTAATCTACCCTATCGTCACTTCCGTCACTAATGAAAAACTTATCCTAATTATCCCCGAAATAAATCTACACTCTAATCATGTCATAACAACTCCTCCCCCTCCCGCTAAAAAAAAAATTGTCAATTTTTTTCTACAGTCTTAGTCTTACAATGAGCAAGGGCCGAAAAGTATGGGGAAACATAAAAACAACAACTTGAGTCTTGATTTCGGTTCAACTACAATGTCCAAAACCAAGTTCTTTTTCACCCATACTTCACTACGGAGTGATACTGTCCAAAGTGGTGACCAGTAGGTGATGGTACGATGCCGGTACAACAGAGTTCATGCTGACACCATATGTGGGTCAAGCTAGCGACGTCACAACCAATTCACGAAGTTCCGTTGTTCCTCACACGTCAGGACAGACATTTTCCTGGCATGACAAATGAACATGCATCACCACTTATTCACTACCACGTACCTAACGTTTTCTCGGGCATTAACAAGTGTATTTAATTCCCCTCTCCACTTACTGATTCCAAATCGACCTAACCTTTTACTGATGAATGATCATGATGCCATAACCTAAGTGGAATTCCAAAACTTACTTGTTCCGTGATAAAAAAATTACACCGTCGCCTTATCAATGCCCTTTCTAATCGTACACTCATACTACGCATTCATACACAATAAGTTCATATGTAGTTGCCAACCAAACAAATTACAAAGTTAACTATATAACTAAATACAATTGATCTATGTCATATCTAGTACTGACTACTAGACAAAACCATTTGCTACCAATTAAGAGTAAAATACTTGAAATAACATATATTTACATACTTATGTACAGACTATGGTCGTATAGCGCTATCTCTCGTTACCTCCTAGATCTAGGTCTACGAGTCCAAACTCACTGGCTTCACTTCGCCGACGTGGCTGTATGATCAGGGTCTAGCTGCAGACTAGGCCGATGACTCAAACTTCTGACTTCTGCCTCCTCCAAACAGAGGGCTTCTCTATTTCTGGATGATGATGATGCCAGTGAGTTAGTCCGGGGTCGCCAGTTGTTAAGTGCCGATCACGATGTTGATAGGTAAAATGTCACAACAAATCAACCACCAATGAAGGCCGAACAATGATACAATAAGCCGACGCTGCTTCTACAATACACTGAGCTTTTAATGGTCAAGAAGGGACACGTCGTTGTCGTCTGAGTGTAGTATCTTGTCTTCTCTATCAAAAGGCGTCTAGTTTGTTATTAGCGTAAATCTATTCTGTTTTTAATCTACCCTATCGTCACTTCCGTCACTAATGAAAAACTTATCCTAATTATCCCGAAATAAATCTACACTCTAATCATGTCATAACAACAGCCACGGGAAACACTGTATTCATCACTAATCTTCGGACTCGAAGACAAGCCTATTATTATTATTATTATTATAGCTAATGTGTAGATACTCAGTCCGTTTATCTCCCTGTTTGGCCAATGTGCAAATAAATGTACATAGATATCTTCTCATTTACAAAGCTGATTGTCTGGTAAAAAATTGTGTACACGTTATTTCTCCCACACTCCATCTAGGATCAAGTTGAAATTTTGAACATTTATTTATTTTGCTTGACAATTACAAAAATCATTAAAGATAATTAATAAATGTATTAAGTAACTATTTGGTAATTAATTATTTTGCTTGGTATCTCGTGCGAGGGAATAATATTGCACGTGACTGATGGGTGTGGTGGAAGCTGAATTAGTCCCCTTTGTACTTTGTAGAGAGAAAAGTTTGAAACTAACAATAGATAACTATAAAACCTTTTATTTTCATAAGCACTTTTCTAGCACAGTGGTTAGTCAATCGGCTTGAGAAGGCTTAAGCCCTCATGTTCAATCGGGTAGTTTAAATTTTTTATCTTTATTTTTTTTACAAAAAAGCATGACAAAAGCGATCACGTTAACATTGAAGAGATACCCCCCCCCCTTTCTCTCCCCTCCCCTTTCCCAACTGATCTAGTCAAGTGATAGGATCACGGCATATTCAGAAAGCTAAACTTCACGAAATAGCGCTAAACAAAAGCGATTGGTTAAAATTTTTCTAATCGTACAGATTTAATTTTGTTAGTCTAGATCAGGGGTGGGCAACCTTTTTCTATCGAGGCCGCATTAAAACAAAATTTAGAAATGGGGGGCTGCATATATATAATAATAATAATAATAATAATAGGCTTGTCTTCGAGTCCGAAGATTAATGAGGAGTACAGTGTTTCCCGTGGCTGTATATATATATATATATATATATATATTAATTGACATGTATACTGTAATTCATATCTATGTTTAATTCTTTACGCTCTCGATTGAGGTATTATAAGAGTTGGCAGTTTCTGAAACTAATTTGAAGAGCATTTGTTTGAATTTCGTTATTTTCATTTTTACATCATAAAATTATAAGTGTGCGTTATACCTAAAGTGAAGTATTTAATTGTTTAAAATCGCTTATAATGTTTCGGAACTTTGAAACTAGCTAACTAGTTGTTAGCTGATGTCAAATTACACTCATTCAGCATCGAACTGTTCTTACAATAAATTGGTATAGGGTATTTTTCACAGTTGTACGTAGACCCAAATAATATGCAAGTTTAGCATCAAAGTTATAAGTGTAGAAATACAGCTTCTGGTATCCATAAAATTCCCGCGGAAAGACTGGAGCCTCTCGTTATAATTTGCTTGGAAGTTTGTTCTCAAACTGATTTCAAGTTTCTTACGACTTAAAATTCGCTTTCGGATTCCACAATCAAGAAATCCAACCATTTCACTAGAAAATTTCACCTTTCAGCAAAGGAAAATGCCGAAACCTGTTTTTACTTGCTTGATTGGAGAAAAGATGAAAGCTTTGAAAGATTTCTCTTGCACTTACATTTCATGTGCAAGCAATCCATTGCAGTACTTGTGATGCTAAAGATAATGTCTGTATTCCACTTTTCTTTAGAAATATAAGTAACAAAGTTTGTCCTTGAAGTAACATAACAATTTCTTCTTTGAGATTCCATATTCTTCTCGCTTCATTGCCCATGCTAAGACAGCAAATACTACTGTGTTAGCGAACATTGGTATGTTTTGTTTCCAAATCGTTAGGTACTTTCCGGAACTGACTGTCCTTAAGAAACTTAGCTCTGATAAGTTTGATTACTGAGATACTTGGGTTAACAATATGTTTGATATTCAATACAGCTTGGTTAAAACTTTCCAGTTTACTCCGTTTGGAGTTTATGGTTTGAATTAGTGCTCTTTTATTTATTACAAAAACTCTCAATCAAAGCTCGTGCTCCATCGGTTGTTACACAAGTCATCTTTTTCCTAGCCAAAACTTTCAACACTTTTCTTCCAAGCCTTAGATATATACTGGCCTGAGTTTGCGTCTTTGACTAAATATCTTAACATATTGCCAATAAGAATAATCTTCATTTACTTTTAACTTTTTAAAATGACATGGTATTTAGCCTCTTCACCATAAGTGATAATGATCAGAATTTGTAATAATTATTTGATATTTAAAATTATTTAAAAAAAAATATATATATATTTACATTTTAATATGTACAATCTGTGGGCACACTTTTTTTCTGTAGGTGTCGTAATTTGCCCACCCCTGGTCTAGATCTATTATAAATTTAATTGTATGACTGATCCGAACTAATTGATACAAGTGCAATACATATAAGCTTTTTTTAAAAAGTATTTTTAAAATATTTCTCTTGTTTTTTTTTTTCTTCTTCAATATGAATCATAAAACTCGCATTATTTATCGTGTGTAAAATTTATTTTAAGTAGGCCGACTGAATCACAGGCTGCACGTAATCACTGTACACCAATAGCTAGTGTTTTTTTTTAATTAACCCCCTTCAAATCACTTGTAAATTTATAACCTTTTTCTGTAATCTTGAGGCTGGAGATTTTACACCTCTAACCTTTACATGTTACATATCAGTCAATCAAAATTCATAATAACGAGTCGCGGTTGTGGAAAGTTCAGGTAAAAATCTTTCCTTTATGAGCACGAGTCGTAAGACCTGATCCAATGGCGTAGCTAGGAATTTTCTGTTGTTTGGTGGCCCGGGGGTGGTCTTGACCTCTTTGGGGGCCCCTGCATTTGCTTAATATTTACATTTCTTACACTGTGGATAGATCGATTGATGGAGTGATAGATAGATAGATAGATAGATAGATAGATAGATAGATAGATAGATAGATAAACGTAATATACTGTTCAGGCCGGTCCTTACAATTGCGGGGCCCAGTCATGGTAGGGAAAATGATAATAAAGGAAAATTAAAATTCTGTATTATAAAATTAATTCGTATTTACTAAGCACAATATCACGATCAAATTAACTTTACGAGTCTTGCAGTCATACAGTATATCATCACAATTCTGTTTCCTACATTGATCACGCTCAAAAGCAATAGCAAGTATTGCCAAATCGATCAATCTTTATTCGTGAATTGTCGACCTTCAGTAATTGAATGACACCCCAATAAGACAATTTTGTCTTTTTTTTTTCAGGAGATTTCCATGAGCCCGTGGAAAAAAAACAGGAGGCCGTGGGAAACCTGTAATATAAGTTATTATGGTTTTATTTAATAATATTCACATAGAATTACCGCGGGGCCTATGAAAGTGCGGGGCCGCATAGGTTGCAGTGGCATAGGCCTAAGACCGGCCCTGGTAATAATTATATAACGTTGAGCTTAGCGTGTGTAGCTTGATTGAACTTATAGAGGGTCACGTCTCTTGTCAGTCTGGTTTGAGAAGACTGATGGCTATTTGTCCATCCCTTGAGTGGAGAGGTGGCTGTAGTCAACAGAACCACTTTAAGTAACGAGCCTTGGAACTTGAAATCTTTCCCTGACCATTGCGTGTTAACTGATGAACCGCTAATTCTAATGGATCTGATAAGGACAGTAGCACTTACATCTATGTCAAGTTGAGTTGAGTTATACAAGAATTAGCTCAGCTGGTCCTTATCTTTTTTCCTTTTACTATTAGCCTATAAGATTAGAAGATAAGATCATCATTCTCGTTTAATTACAGGTGGTCAACATCTAATCCCGTTTGTAACTAAAACGAATTCTTTGTTTAATTATAGTCTTGTCAATAGTATTACAGTTCATCATCATCATCGTTCCTTTGTGTTCCTTGTGGAACATAGGGCCTCGACAAAAACACCACCACTCTCCACGGTCTCTTGCAAGTTTCTTGATGGCTTCACAGCTCTTTCCGGTCCTCTCGGCTTCCTCCAGTATGCTGCGTCGCCATGTTCGTTTTGGTCTTCCTCTACGTCTTGTTCCCTGGGGATTCCACTCTAAGGCCTGCCTAGCTCTGCTGCTGGTATCTTTTCTAAGGGTGTGACCAATCCATCTCCACTTCCTCTCTAAGATCTGCATCTCTATATTTTTCTGCCCACTCATCTCCCACAGTTTGTTTTTTTCTACTTTGTCGTACCACTTTATTTTTAGGATATTTCTCAGGCATCTGTTGATGAAGGTTTGTACTTTTCTTGTTGTCACTTCAGTTGTTCGCCATGTTTCAGAACCATACAGTAGGACAGCCTTGACATTAGAGTTAAAGATTCCTATTTTTGTCTTGTTTGAGATGTGAGGAGATTTTAGCTGTGTAAATGTCTGACGCGCTAGATTTATACGACGTTTAATGTCTTCATCAGTTCCACCTGTTACACTGACTACACTCCCAAGGTATATACAATTTTCTACTTGGTCTATGGCCTGGAAATCCAGTTCTATGTCTCCAATTTGTTTCTTGTTTACTTTAAGTACTTTTGTTTTTTTTGTGGTTTATTTTGAGGCCTACTCTTTTTCCTACTTCACTTAAGGCTGTGATCTTTTCTTGCATATCCTGTAGTCTGTGTGATAATAAGGCTATGTCGTCAGCGAATTCCAGGTCTTCCAGCTTTTGTGTGAGGGTCCATTGGATTCCTTTCCCTGAATTAGAGTAGGCTTCTTTTGTGACCCAATCCAATACTAGAAGAAACAGGAGTGGTGAAAGAAGACATCCCTATTGACTCCTGTTGTGACTGGAAATTCCTCTGATAGCTTGCCACAGTGGGTTACTTGAGAGGTGAAACCATCATAAAGGTTTTGGATTATGGTAATTATTTTGTTTGGGATCCCGTAGTGTCTCACTACATTCCAGATAGATGCTCTGTCAATACTATCAAAGGCTTTTTCAAAGTATTACAGTTAATCATCATCATTATTTGTCCCTTATCTTTAGTCGTAGGAAAGCTGTGATATCAGAAACGCATTGTCTGATCAACACAATCTCATCGTAATATCAAGACATCATTACATCTAGCACTCAAATATAAATGGCCCTTAGAGTCTGCTTTTCCTTGTATCTTATACCCAACATTTTTTTCTGTAGCATTTACTATCAAAGGCTTGAATCAATTGCCTAATAATATAATAATAAATAGGTTAATGCGTAAAACAGATGATATTTAATACTGTAAGATTGTAGAGCGCGTTGGTTGAATGATGAAGTACCTGGGGTTCTCGCGTTGGAATCCTTGTGAAGATTGGTGTCACGTACACAAGTTGTTTATTTGCGAATTCAGGGTCAGCCAAAAAAAAAAAAAAAAGTTATTTTTAGATTTCGACGTTGTTGCAGAAGTCACATGACCTAGATGCATGAATTTGATTGGTTGAAAGAGTTTAGCTGAAAAAGAGGCTGGCAGCAAAGTCCCAGCGAGAATCAGTCGATGTCTAGATATGATCGAGTATAGACGTATATTTTGTAGTTCTAGAATTTAAAAGAAATATGTCTTTGTTCAGCTTCTTGTTTCATTGAAATATATTTGTACATAGCTGTACTTATGTTGAGTTTTAATAAAGGTTCCTGTATTGTTTCATCTAAGCATTTACTCTATTGAATCCTAGTCGTCATTGTTCAACACTAATTTATCATTCAAGATACAGTCCCCGGCGGCACAAGACTTCTCTCCTAACAGCTAACGACATCTTATAGCACCTCAAGAACAGATCGTGACGTCATCCACATAGGAGAGCTTGTGACAGCTGGGAAGAACTTTGAAGTTCCGAGGACATCCCTAGATTCAAACTGTAAGGTGCCTCACATTTGTTAGGGAGAAATTACACGCGACTGGTCTCTGAGATGGCCACTAAGTTTAAGTGAAACGATGGGACTAGTAAAATGTGTCTTTGTGGAGCGTCACCAAAGAATATCGACCATGTTCTTCAAGGCTGCATACTCTTTCGAGAGGCCGGAACGAGACGCTGACCTCAAAATACGATTAAAGAAGAGACCACTGCGCAGTTTATCCAGAGGCGTAGCTAGAGTGGGGGGAGGGAGGGGGGAATTAGAAAATCCCCCCCCCCCCCCGGCCGCCACTTGAGGTGGGGCCCAAAAGAGTGTTTTTTTAACATTAAATATTGAATATTGACGTAGATGTAAAATGCAGGGACCGAAAAGAAGTCAAGCCCACCCCCCCCGGGCCCCAAATGATGGCAAATTTCTAACTACGCCACTGAG
>JADKLZ010021538.1:0-10164 GCA_021533235.1 Biomphalaria straminea | reverse complement strand
ATGTCCTCAATTCAATCCTCAATATTGCCTCCCCTCTCTCTCTCTCTCTCTCCTCTCAGCTCCAGCTTTTTCCATCTTAACCAATATCTTAACAACAGGTCTCTGAGCTTGAGGAGAGAAGAAACATTTCTTCACAGTCTCTCCCTCTTATGACGTAATCATACGCTTTTGACGATATATTTCCCCCCCTCCCTTGCGCACTTACACCGTCTCCCAAATTTCCCACTCCTCTCACTTAGTCTTCTATCATCTCAGCTACCCCCCCTCCCCCTCAAGTGCTGTATATATAAAAATTAGCGCCTTTTCCTGACTCGACTTTTATACACAACAATTTTGGAGTTGGCAACGCATTTGACGTGGCTAGTTACTGAGGAAACATCTTGTTTACATCTTGTTTTTAGAATATTATCTCGGTATTCTGACTGGATATAGATCTAATACTTTTTTAGTTATTGTTTTTGTTTAGTATATTTTTGGATCGAGTTCCCGACGTTAGGTTGATAGTAAACAAATTGTTTCGTCGTCTTCAGTTTGTGTTTCGCAATTTTGTTTTCAGGATTTACCAATTTATTTAATTCTTTCTTGAAGGTAAGGATAACTATTTTAATATGCGAAATACACAATGTCTTTTAAAACAAAAAACAAAAACAAAAACGAAAGAATATCTATCACAGCTCTTCTTAATCTTATTTCTAATTTTAACTTCATAGCAACTACCTTCAGTCTCGATGTCTCGGTGTCTGAAACACTGCACAATTCGATAAAGTCGAACACATAAACTTAATTGATGTTCAAAAGGATCTATCACAACTGGCCTCTCTCTGGCAACTAACACACTTCCGGTCATTCGCGCATATATAAAAATAGATTATACATTCAAACACACATTCATCCGTGACAATATCTAAGGGGAAGAATACCTCTATTACAATAGGCATTAACACTTATGTAAATGTTATTTCCCTTATTTGATATCAAACAAATGTATTAATTACCAATAATTCTTTGAATAATTCGTAATTTTATTTTGATTCATGTTTTGTTAGATACAATAAATAAATGTGTAAAGTATCAACTTGATCTGAGAGGGCTTGAGGGAGAAAAAGCTTTAATAGTTATTTATGGGGACTAAGCCTTTCAAATTAGACATACCTGTGAATACTGAAAGATTATTCTCCCTTATTGATATCAATCAAAATACAGTTAATTGCCAGTAATTAATTGACTAATTGGTTAATGTTTTGTATTGATGTCTTGTCCATGCCAATAAATAATTGTTCAGTTACAATTCGGTCTTAGAACAGGCGTGGGAGAAATAACGTGTACACTCTTTTTCCCAGACAGACAGACAGACATACAGAGTGAGTTGATACAACTATTTAAAAAAATGTTGAAAGTCATATTTATTTTTGAAAGCTTTGTCGAGAATAAATACGCCCATAATGTATGCACCAAGGGGCGGCCTTTCGGGGGCCTGAAAACTTGCAAGGGCGGGAATATCGGCCTTCTGAAACACGCTAAATATTGTTATTATTATTGGAACTTTTAATATATATGTAGACTAAATAAATACGCATCTGTGTATTGCGACAGGGGAGGGCTAATCGGCTATTTTGTAATTTAAACAGCATGTTATAGTTAAGGTTTATATGGTTGATACCTTATTTTGTAAACCAGGAAAGGGATAGGGTTTGAAGATCCCATTTTTTAATTTTTTTTTTAAATACTTTTTTTTTAAATGGTTTATTCAGATTATACTTTCCTTTACAGTAACACACAAGACAAACAGGTTAAACGTATCTAAGTCCAGACCATATAATACTATTGTGCAGTGAAGGTTTTTGAGGGGTTGTATATAGTTAATGATTAAATACACTGTTCATTGTAATATACCTGCTGGAGTTCATAAATTGTAAAGTCATTGTTGTAGATATAGGAGCATGAGCGAATTGTCAAAATAAGAACAGTTTTCCATGTTCTTTACAACGAGCGAAGACCCAAAATTGTTTATAGCTTTCACTGACTTTGTTGGTGTGTTTAGCTGCTGACAGATCACGCATTCACGTCCAGACTCTCTAATACTGTTGATGTTGTTGTCAGTGTTATTAAGAAGTAGTAAACAGTTCATGTTCATAAACATTGTTCATTGTAGTATATCCGCTGGAGTTCATCAATTATAAATATCCTTTATTAATTTTTTTTTTTTTGCTAAATTCAGATTATACTTTCGTTTACATTAACACACAAGACAAACAGGTTAAACGTATCCACGTCCAGATCATATAATACTTTTGGGCGGTAAAGGTTATTGAGGTGTTGTTGTACATAGTTCAAGACCAAATACACTGTTCATTGTAATACACCTGCTGGAGTCCACAAATTATAGAGTCATAGTTGCAGATATAGGAGCATTAGCGAAACAAGAACAGTTTTTCATGTTCTTTACAAAGAGCGAAGAACCAAAATTGTTTATAGCTTTCACTGATTGTGTTGATGTGTGTACCAGTTGACAGATCAGGCATTCCCATCCCCACCCTACAATACTGTTGAGTATTGAAGGTTAATGAGAAGTTGTGAACAGTTCATATTCACATACATTGTTTATTGTAGTATATCCGCTGGAGTTCATCAATTATAAATTCATAGATTTTTTTTAAACTCATTTTCACAATTAATTTTAACATCGGAAGAAATAGTGCACACTTGACAATCAGGGTGAACACTGTCTTTTTCTTGATATGTAACAAAGTTGACTTAACCTACTTCTTGCACTAGACCAGTATCCCACACTTTACAATGAAAAGTTGGCCTGATCAACAATGCTCCTGGACGTTGCAGTACTCTAACAGTGGACAGACCGATACGATTTCTTGATGGTAACTTGTCAACCCAAGGCTGAGGCCCAGCAGCAATACAGTGAGCTCATGAGTACTACATATAATCTATGATTGGTTACTACAATGATTACAATTTGTCTGGTCTGGCGATAATTTTTTCCCCAATGAAGTCCCGGGACAACTAATCTTCACCAGTTGACACCGAGAGGTCCTGGAGTTCTGTTAGAATCACCACAGGCTGAAAAGATAAAAAATAATATCTGTGAGTTATTTGTATAAAGCATAGTCCTCAGTACAAATAAAGCTCCACGAGCCTCTCCAACCTTCTATGCAACCCCTCCTATTGGTCAGACTACTACTTTACAAAGTTACAAAATTAATAACAATAAAATTATAATTTAATGCCGAAGATATACTACATCACCATAGATACCATCAGAGACAAGTATGTTACAAGGATGTAGCATATCATCCGAATAAGGATAACTAACTAAGAAAAAAGGCAAATAGACACCAATAATTACACCCTAATACATGCATACCCACATATCAAAACTAGATATATCTAAACAATCATCCTTGATACATACGCATCATAATCTTACACATGGATCAAGGGGCTACAAAACAAGTTGTCGAAGACTTCTGAAGGCGCAGTCCAACACATTAAGTTACTACCTAAGAACACATCCAAATACATCCAAATACAAGTCCGACAGTTATTTTATGGTAATAATTCCATTGAGTCTAATACATTTGCGATTAGAAAACCACAACTGTGGTACTACATACATATATCCCACGAACTGCCTTTCCACATACGCTAAATCATACATAAAACCTGCATGCATATAAAAAATATGCCCCCAAAATTATAAACATTCACCAATACACATATCATCCTTTATATTCCCCCTAGGTTCTCTAGTTCGAAGTCTATAATTTGTCTATTTATAATCTAAGGCAAGAGGTGGTTAGGGTTTGTTAATCCCTTAGTTAGAGTAACTAAAAGCCGTTTCAACACAAGAAAAGTGATGATATATTAGTATATAAATATCCGCATCTGGTAATTTAACAAAGTTTTAAGATATACCATTCACATATATATATTTATGTACGCGTAATATATTTAGAATAGTATTTTTATAATATAAATAATTTAGTTTTTATTCGTACTAAATAAATTTAATTGTATTTATTTTTATGTTTCATTTCGCATTTGTAAATTATACAATATATTACAATGCTATAGACAGTATAATGGAGTTACCCTTCCCTGGTTAAAAGTTTTAAAGCTATAAATATCTCCAAAAATTAGAAATTGGCTTTGGGATAAAAAAAAAGGTAGGACTCGCTGTAAGCTTACCAAAAACAGAGTACATTTTAATTAATTCTCCAGTCGCGCATGCATTAATTATGATCTCATTGTTGCGCACTACGAGTCATTTGTGTTTAGTTTTGAAGCGGGAATTGTCTCAGAGCACCAAGGATATAAAAATACTTCTTTTAGCCATAAAGAGAGAAATCAATGATGCTAAATATTTTATCCATCAGTCAATTAATCGGTTTAACTTGACTAAAGGTTGGAGTTGTTTATTAAAAGCATTACTGTGTCTTTGGTGGACAGTTTTGGTATTTAAAAAAAACGATTTTTTTTTTCCAGGCGTGTGTCTTGTCTGGTATGTCTTGTGTCTCGTGTGTCTTGTTGTCTCATGTGTCTTGGCTTGTGTGTCTTCTTGTCTCGTGTGTTTTCTTGTCTCATGTGTTTTGGCTTGTGTGTCTTCTTGTCTCGTGTGTTTTCTTGTCTCTTGTGTCTTGTCTCGTGTGTCTTGTTGTCTCGTGTGTATTGTCTTGTGTGTCCTGTTGTCTGGTGTGTCTTGGCTTGTGTGTCTTGTTGTCTCGTGTGTCTTGTCTTGTGTGTCTTGTTGTCTTGTCTTGTGTGTCTTGTTGTCTCGTGTGTCTTGATGTCTCGTGTGTCTTGTTGTCTCGTGTGTCTTGTCTTGTGTGTCTTGTTGTCTTGTCTTGTGTGTCTTGTGTGTCTTGTTGTCTCGTGTGTCTTGCTGTCTCGTGTGTCTTGTTGTCTCGTGTGTCTTGTTGTCTCGTGTGTCTTGTTGTCTCGTGTGTCTTGTCTTGTGTCTCTTGTTGTCTCGTGTGTCTTGTCTTGTGTGTCTTGTCTTTTGTGTCTTGTTGTCTCGTGTGTCTTGTCTCGTGTGTCCTGTGTGTCTCTGAGGTCGCTGTAGTCTCCATTCTCCGTTTTAACGGGAGTCGCTGGGCAGGTATCGATTTTACAGCCAGTGGTTTTCAACAATTCCCCCCCCCCCTCCCCCTCCTGAAACAATCTCACCCCCATATCGAAGTCTCCTCACCACAAGGCCATTACATTCCACACACCTCCACACAGGCACACACACACACGCACACACCTTGCCCCGCTGGGAGTTGCCCGTTGGTCAGGTCCATGTCATGATTGCCGTCCCCTTTATTTTGATATTGCGAGGTTACTTGCCCATTAGATTGAACAGTTGTTGTTTTTTTTTCTTTTTTAAAGTTAAAGTTTTTTTGTTTGTTTTTTTCTAAAGCCATTTTCTCTATATATAATCAATACCTCTCTAGCGCCTGAGATTGAATGTGTATGATCTAAGGTCAAATACATAGATATCTCTGTACTAATATCATTATATGGCATTAAAAAAAAATATTGAAGTTCTGGTTTTTTTATTGGTTTCATACTTCGTGCATAAACTCTTTCAGTTTTCTTTTGAACATAAAGTACGGTATGCGGAAAGAGGTACAAATTCTAAACAAGCCTAGAAGTGTACTTGCATAACCGTTATATGTACACAGACATTGACAGATATGTACACAGACATTGACAGATATGGACACAGATATGGACACAGACATGGACACGGGCACATCAAACATCAAGCACAAAGACTGGCGTATATGGTATAGTAGATTACAGAGATGTACATAAAATGAACATTCTGTAATAAAAATAGCTTTTAAAGACGAGAGTTTTGAAAAACAAATTCTGCCCAAACCTCACTGCAAATCTAGGTTTATTCTTTGATTTAAATAAAAAAAAATGAAACCTTTTTCTTCAATTTTCGTTCGTTATTTTTATTGATTACCATAAATTCTTCTTTTTTTTTTCTCTTTTTTTTTTTGCCAGGAACCATAATTTACAAAACTAATTTTGAATCGCGAGTGACCTTTCCTTTTTCCCCCGTTTGTTAAACTCCAGCTTTAAATGAGCAACTAAACGAAGAGTCCGGAGTCCATCGATTGATGAAAGGACGAGTAAGGGATTGGGGATGGTTGGCGGGGGATGGGGATGCGGCGACATGAGGATAATATCCAACCGGAAGGATAAAATTATGACTTACTTAAAAGATCAGAGACTTAAGTCTTGAGGCTCACCCACCGAAGAAATCAGACAAGGACAAAATGACCGAATGTCTGGGCATCTGTCTTTACTTAAAATAATTAACTTCCGGTTTATTTTTCTAAAAAAAAATATTTTTTTAATAAAAGTACTCTTAAGAGATTTTGACTTAGTGTACACCTGTTGTACAGGTTAAGGTACACGTAAGATCAGTTTGTGTGTGTTTATGTGTATGTGTGTGTATGTGTTCAAGTGTTTTACATGTGTTTGTATGTGTTTGCACATTACTGGGTTACTGTGTACATGTAAGTGTTGCACATGTCTTGTGTACATACGTATGTGTACAATGCCTGTATATGGATGCATGAGTGGAAAACGTATTTCTATATGTGCGTACATGTTTGTGTACATGTCTTGTACAGGTTACTGAGTCTTGCAATTACAGTGTTTCACCTCATTGCTTAGTACTTTTTTTTATTTCCATTCTTCATATTCCCCCCCCCCACACCAAAAAAAAAAAAATCTGTCACATGATCAAACGCGTCACTGGCCACCAAAAGAAACTTAAGCTTGTTTTGATTCGAGTTTATACTCGAAACAACGCGATAGAACTTTTTAAAAACAAAGCTTGTTGAAGTCAAGGGGAGATAAAAAAATTAGTTTCTGCAAAAACCAGAATCTAGATATTTCTAAAAGTTTTCTTTGTCGCTGAGTATTAAAAGGTAAAAAAAAAAATGAGAATTAGGACCAGTTTCATTTGAAAGCATTCAATTTAATTTTATTCAATTACGCCTTTATTTTAAAGATGTATTCATTTATTGTTTTTATGTAATTGTTTTACATACTTCGGATATTCTTTCAAAGTTTAATATCGGCCTCTTCTTAGTCCGAAATTCCCGCAGGACGATGGGGATTAATAACGGGAATGGTATGAGCCTAGCACAATCGAAAAGTCCATATGACAGTCCAGCGTGCATAGCGCGCGATCAGACAGCCACCTGATTCAAGATTTTGATATTATTTTTTAAATGGACTGTACCACAGTGATTGCATGTGAATATTGAGATTCTTAATTTCGGGATCTTTAGGTCTCTTCTGAGTTCAGCCAAATCTGACATTATTTCTGGAAAATTAAATCGTTGTGCTGGCCACATGTCATCCTCGTAAACTGTGGGCCTTATAAACAGATGACCTTTACATCGTCTGTTCCTTAGATTGGAAGGCTTGAAACGGGTACCTAACTTACACACTTCCAGTCTCATATCGATATTTTCGCTTAAGAGCTTGACCAATTCATTCGCTGACCTCTATATGCGTGTCGGACTGATACCCTGCTATTGACAAATATCTAGAGCTCTGCGAAGTGAATCCTTCTTCTGATACAATGGCTAGACCTTCACACCCCGTGAACCCAAAGCAAGCTAGAGATGTCCTTGAACTGAGAGCCTGGCATCAAAAGAGCTCATTTATCTCTGACCCGACCTGGCGTGACCTAGTTAACCTCTCATCGATTTCATCTGCGGACTTTCACGTTTTACTCATCCCCCTCCTAGTTCTGGACCCTCCCCCCCCCCATCAACCTCTCTACTTAACTCCCAAAGCCTTCTTCTTCCTCTAACTCCCCCTCTTTCGTATTTTCTTTTCTTACCACTTAAGAACATAATTATTATTTGTAAAGAGCTTGCAAAGACTGGAGGTCCTCAGGACCCTGGACGAGAAGGAGGCGCGAGGTCTTAGGTCATGAGTATGTAAAAAAATAAAAGGCAAAAATAATTGAAAAAATGTGAAGAGTGAGCAATCAACATGAATAGGAAAGAACATGAACTCACAAAAAAAAAAGAAAACCCAGAAAAACACACACAGATACAACAAGATGGGAAGAAGAAAAAAAACCCATATGAAAAAAAAAAAAGAGTTAATGACATGATGACAAGGTCATCTTAACGGGCAGACGCGTACAGATGCGGACATTTAAAAATGTGGCTGTATCATTTCAGACGAAAATTGAATGTGGATTCTATCATCGGGAACTGTGATTGAAATACTTTTCCCTTAAACCAGAAAAATATCCAGCCTCTCCTCTTTTCGAGCAAACACGGAGGAGAGCTAGACTAGAGTTAGACGGACACAAACTAGGTTTGTAGTTTCTTTATATTTTTTTTAATTCTTTTTTTTTTTTTTATTCAGATTATACTTTCGTTTACAGTAACGTAGTACCAATAAATAATATTCAGTCTGAGTAAAAGGAATTTATAACAATTATTATTTTAACAAATAATCAATGTAAATAATATGGTTTAGTCAATGTGTATTTTTTTCATTATTTCGTAATGCATACTTGAAAGGCATATAAATAAAAGAAAGTTTGTTATATTCGATTGAGAATTTTTAGTTTCTCCTGTTATTTCATATTAGGAATATATTTCTTTTCTATGACGGAAATGTGAGTTCACCACTAGCAGGAGTTGAAAAATGTTCGGAATAAGAATTTTAAAATACGTAAGAAAATAAAATTGGTGAAATATGGTGAGAATTCTTAGAGACATGATAACACCCTTACAACGAGGGGAGAGAGAAATGAAGACCAGGCTAACGTAGAAAAGATGGGAGTTAACCATGGCGGAGACAAGTGTGGGGTAATTCGAGGGGGCCAAATGGATGAAACTTTTACTTCGACGTGACAATTGTGTGTGTGTGTGTGTGTGTTGTGTGTGTGTGTGTGGTTCATGTGGCGTTAGTGTGTAGAGGATAAGTGTGAATTGCTTGTGTGTGTGAGGATGGGTGTCTTGAGGTGGTGCTCACCCAGTGGGTGGTGTGAACAAAGCAAAATGAAGGTTATGAAAGAGTAAGATCAGATGTGATAGTGTCTGGGTCTTTGTGTGTCTGTGTGTGTCTCTATTTGTCTCTGTGTCTGTGTAGAGCATCAGAATCTTTTCTGCCTTAGTTGACATGATCAGTCTTTTCATAGCAGAAGCATTTTTGTTCAACTTCTCTCCGTTTCTCTTTCTCCCTCACACATTCGCTCTCTCTCTTCTGTCATCGGTTTGTACCATCGAAAACGAGACTTCCCTGTCTCCACCCTAACCATTCCAACGGTCATCATTTTAATGCGCGCATTCTTCTGGTCGCAGCAGCAGGACTGTTTGAGAAAGCATATTTTATATATGCTCCTTTATTATGCAATAAAATTTGAAAAAAAAATTTAGTTGTACCAGAGTTTTTGTATTTCAAAAAGGGTGAGGATATTTAAGAATATACATTCCAATTTTGGGATTTCTGGAAACACAAAATGAACAAACATTTCCATCGGCATAGGCTATTATTTCATGTATTTCATGTCATGTGCCTACCTTCCCCCTTCACTTAAGAGACGCCTCTGCACACATTCCTACTCCTCCCCTCGACTTCTTCCCAAACCAGAGTGTTAAATTAGTTATTCTCCAATTCTACGGTAAGCTTCGCATCATCCATGCGGCCGGTGGCAGCGTTATCGATCAGGGGATTATGTGTTTTGTTCAATGCCCTCCCACTACAGGGTCTGATCGAAGGCTGAATTCCAGACTTTTGTTTTCTGACGTTACTTGGACATCAGCTGGACATGGTCAATAAATAACATGCTATTAGGACATTAACTGGACACGTTTCTTAGGCATAGTTTGACATGATCAATAAATGGCATTTAACTTAGGCAGTATCTAGATATAGTCAATAAATGGCATTTAACTTAGGCAGTATCTAGATATGGTCGATAAATGGCATTTAACTTAGGCAGTATCTAGATATGGTCGATAAACGGCATTTAACTTAGGCAGTATCTAGACATGGCCAATAAATGGCATTTAACTTAGGCAGTATCTAGATATGGTCAATAAATGGCATTTAACTTAGGCAGTATCTAGATATGGTCAATAAATGTCATTTAACTTAGGCAGTATCTAG
>JADKLZ010021537.1:0-10201 GCA_021533235.1 Biomphalaria straminea | reverse complement strand
ATGTCCTCAATTCAATCCTCAATATTGCCTCCCCTCTCTCTCTCTCTCTCTCCTCTCAGCTCCAGCTTTTTCCATCTTAACCAATATCTTAACAACAGGTCTCTGAGCTTGAGGAGAGAAGAAACATTTCTTCACAGTCTCTCCCTCTTATGACGTAATCATACGCTTTTGACGATATATTTCCCCCCCTCCCTTGCGCACTTAACCCGGTCTCCCAAATTTCCCACTCCTCTCACTTAGTCTTCTATCATCTCAGCTACCCCCCCTCCCCCTCAAGTGCTGTATATATAAAAATTAGCGCCTTTTCCTGACTCGACTTTTATACACAACAATTTTGGAGTTGGCAACGCATTTGACGTGGCTAGTTACTGAGGAAACATCTTGTTTACATCTTGTTTTTAGAATATTATCTCGGTATTCTGACTGGATATAGATCTAATACTTTTTTAGTTATTGTTTTTGTTTAGTATATTTTTGGATCGAGTTCCCGACGTTAGGTTGATAGTAAACAAATTGTTTCGTCGTCTTCAGTTTGTGTTTCGCAATTTTGTTTTCAGGATTTACCAATTTATTTAATTCTTTCTTGAAGGTAAGGATAACTATTTTAATATGCGAAATACACAATGTCTTTTAAAACAAAAAACAAAAACAAAAACGAAAGAATATCTATCACAGCTCTTCTTAATCTTATTTCTAATTTTAACTTCATAGCAACTACCTTCAGTCTCGATGTCTCGGTGTCTGAAACACTGCACAATTCGATAAAGTCGAACACATAAACTTAATTGATGTTCAAAAGGATCTATCACAACTGGCCTCTCTCTGGCAACTAACACACTTCCGGTCATTCGCGCATATATAAAAATAGATTATACATTCAAACACACATTCATCCGTGACAATATCTAAGGGGAAGAATACCTCTATTACAATAGGCATTAACACTTATGTAAATGTTATTTCCCTTATTTGATATCAAACAAATGTATTAATTACCAATAATTCTTTGAATAATTCGTAATTTTATTTTGATTCATGTTTTGTTAGATACAATAAATAAATGTGTAAAGTATCAACTTGATCTGAGAGGGCTTGAGGGAGAAAAAGCTTTAATAGTTATTTATGGGGACTAAGCCTTTCAAATTAGACATACCTGTGAATACTGAAAGATTATTCTCCCTTATTGATATCAATCAAAATACAGTTAATTGCCAGTAATTAATTGACTAATTGGTTAATGTTTTGTATTGATGTCTTGTCCATGCCAATAAATAATTGTTCAGTTACAATTCGGTCTTAGAACAGGCGTGGGAGAAATAACGTGTACACTCTTTTTCCCAGACAGACAGACAGACATACAGAGTGAGTTGATACAACTATTTAAAAAAATGTTGAAAGTCATATTTATTTTTGAAAGCTTTGTCGAGAATAAATACGCCCATAATGTATGCACCAAGGGGCGGCCTTTCGGGGGCCTGAAAACTTGCAAGGGCGGGAATATCGGCCTTCTGAAACACGCTAAATATTGTTATTATTATTGGAACTTTTAATATATATGTAGACTAAATAAATACGCATCTGTGTATTGCGACAGGGGAGGGCTAATCGGCTATTTTGTAATTTAAACAGCATGTTATAGTTAAGGTTTATATGGTTGATACCTTATTTTGTAAACCAGGAAAGGGATAGGGTTTGAAGATCCCATTTTTTAATTTTTTTTTTAAATACTTTTTTTTTAAATGGTTTATTCAGATTATACTTTCCTTTACAGTAACACACAAGACAAACAGGTTAAACGTATCTAAGTCCAGACCATATAATACTATTGTGCAGTGAAGGTTTTTGAGGGGTTGTATATAGTTAATGATTAAATACACTGTTCATTGTAATATACCTGCTGGAGTTCATAAATTGTAAAGTCATTGTTGTAGATATAGGAGCATGAGCGAATTGTCAAAATAAGAACAGTTTTCCATGTTCTTTACAACGAGCGAAGACCCAAAATTGTTTATAGCTTTCACTGACTTTGTTGGTGTGTTTAGCTGCTGACAGATCACGCATTCACGTCCAGACTCTCTAATACTGTTGATGTTGTTGTCAGTGTTATTAAGAAGTAGTAAACAGTTCATGTTCATAAACATTGTTCATTGTAGTATATCCGCTGGAGTTCATCAATTATAAATATCCTTTATTAATTTTTTTTTTTTTTGCTAAATTCAGATTATACTTTCGTTTACATTAACACACAAGACAAACAGGTTAAACGTATCCACGTCCAGATCATATAATACTTTTGGGCGGTAAAGGTTATTGAGGTGTTGTTGTACATAGTTCAAGACCAAATACACTGTTCATTGTAATACACCTGCTGGAGTCCACAAATTATAGAGTCATAGTTGCAGATATAGGAGCATTAGCGAAACAAGAACAGTTTTTCATGTTCTTTACAAAGAGCGAAGAACCAAAATTGTTTATAGCTTTCACTGATTGTGTTGATGTGTGTACCAGTTGACAGATCAGGCATTCCCATCCCCACCCTACAATACTGTTGAGTATTGAAGGTTAATGAGAAGTTGTGAACAGTTCATATTCACATACATTGTTTATTGTAGTATATCCGCTGGAGTTCATCAATTATAAATTCATAGATTTTTTTTAAACTCATTTTCACAATTAATTTTAACATCGGAAGAAATAGTGCACACTTGACAATCAGGGTGAACACTGTCTTTTTCTTGATATGTAACAAAGTTGACTTAACCTACTTCTTGCACTAGACCAGTATCCCACACTTTACAATGAAAAGTTGGCCTGATCAACAATGCTCCTGGACGTTGCAGTACTCTAACAGTGGACAGACCGATACGATTTCTTGATGGTAACTTGTCAACCCAAGGCTGAGGCCCAGCAGCAATACAGTGAGCTCATGAGTACTACATATAATCTATGATTGGTTACTACAATGATTACAATTTGTCTGGTCTGGCGATAATTTTTTCCCCAATGAAGTCCCGGGACAACTAATCTTCACCAGTTGACACCGAGAGGTCCTGGAGTTCTGTTAGAATCACCACAGGCTGAAAAGATAAAAAATAATATCTGTGAGTTATTTGTATAAAGCATAGTCCTCAGTACAAATAAAGCTCCACGAGCCTCTCCAACCTTCTATGCAACCCCTCCTATTGGTCAGACTACTACTTTACAAAGTTACAAAATTAATAACAATAAAATTATAATTTAATGCCGAAGATATACTACATCACCATAGATACCATCAGAGACAAGTATGTTACAAGGATGTAGCATATCATCCGAATAAGGATAACTAACTAAGAAAAAAGGCAAATAGACACCAATAATTACACCCTAATACATGCATACCCACATATCAAAACTAGATATATCTAAACAATCATCCTTGATACATACGCATCATAATCTTACACATGGATCAAGGGGCTACAAAACAAGTTGTCGAAGACTTCTGAAGGCGCAGTCCAACACATTAAGTTACTACCTAAGAACACATCCAAATACATCCAAATACAAGTCCGACAGTTATTTTATGGTAATAATTCCATTGAGTCTAATACATTTGCGATTAGAAAACCACAACTGTGGTACTACATACATATATCCCACGAACTGCCTTTCCACATACGCTAAATCATACATAAAACCTGCATGCATATAAAAAATATGCCCCCAAAATTATAAACATTCACCAATACACATATCATCCTTTATATTCCCCCTAGGTTCTCTAGTTCGAAGTCTATAATTTGTCTATTTATAATCTAAGGCAAGAGGTGGTTAGGGTTTGTTAATCCCTTAGTTAGAGTAACTAAAAGCCGTTTCAACACAAGAAAAGTGATGATATATTAGTATATAAATATCCGCATCTGGTAATTTAACAAAGTTTTAAGATATACCATTCACATATATATATTTATGTACGCGTAATATATTTAGAATAGTATTTTTATAATATAAATAATTTAGTTTTTATTCGTACTAAATAAATTTAATTGTATTTATTTTTATGTTTCATTTCGCATTTGTAAATTATACAATATATTACAATGCTATAGACAGTATAATGGAGTTACCCTTCCCTGGTTAAAAGTTTTAAAGCTATAAATATCTCCAAAAATTAGAAATTGGCTTTGGGATAAAAAAAAAGGTAGGACTCGCTGTAAGCTTACCAAAAACAGAGTACATTTTAATTAATTCTCCAGTCGCGCATGCATTAATTATGATCTCATTGTTGCGCACTACGAGTCATTTGTGTTTAGTTTTGAAGCGGGAATTGTCTCAGAGCACCAAGGATATAAAAATACTTCTTTTAGCCATAAAGAGAGAAATCAATGATGCTAAATATTTTATCCATCAGTCAATTAATCGGTTTAACTTGACTAAAGGTTGGAGTTGTTTATTAAAAGCATTACTGTGTCTTTGGTGGACAGTTTTGGTATTTAAAAAAAACGATTTTTTTTTTCCAGGCGTGTGTCTTGTCTGGTATGTCTTGTGTCTCGTGTGTCTTGTTGTCTCATGTGTCTTGGCTTGTGTGTCTTCTTGTCTCGTGTGTTTTCTTGTCTCATGTGTTTTGGCTTGTGTGTCTTCTTGTCTCGTGTGTTTTCTTGTCTCTTGTGTCTTGTCTCGTGTGTCTTGTTGTCTCGTGTGTATTGTCTTGTGTGTCCTGTTGTCTGGTGTGTCTTGGCTTGTGTGTCTTGTTGTCTCGTGTGTCTTGTCTTGTGTGTCTTGTTGTCTTGTCTTGTGTGTCTTGTTGTCTCGTGTGTCTTGATGTCTCGTGTGTCTTGTTGTCTCGTGTGTCTTGTCTTGTGTGTCTTGTTGTCTTGTCTTGTGTGTCTTGTGTGTCTTGTTGTCTCGTGTGTCTTGCTGTCTCGTGTGTCTTGTTGTCTCGTGTGTCTTGTTGTCTCGTGTGTCTTGTTGTCTCGTGTGTCTTGTTGTCTCGTGTGTCTTGTTGTCTCGGGTGTCTTGTCTTGTGTCTCTTGTTGTCTCGTGTGTCTTGTCTTGTGTGTCTTGTCTTTTGTGTCTTGTTGTCTCGTGTGTCTTGTCTCGTGTGTCCTGTGTGTCTCTGAGGTCGCTGTAGTCTCCATTCTCCGTTTTAACGGGAGTCGCTGGGCAGGTATCGATTTTACAGCCAGTGGTTTTCAACAATTCCCCCCCCCCCTCCCCCTCCTGAAACAATCTCACCCCCATATCGAAGTCTCCTCACCACAAGGCCATTACATTCCACACACCTCCACACAGGCACACACACACACGCACACACCTTGCCCCGCTGGGAGTTGCCCGTTGGTCAGGTCCATGTCATGATTGCCGTCCCCTTTATTTTGATATTGCGAGGTTACTTGCCCATTAGATTGAACAGTTGTTGTTTTTTTTTCTTTTTTAAAGTTAAAGTTTTTTTGTTTGTTTTTTTCTAAAGCCATTTTCTCTATATATAATCAATACCTCTCTAGCGCCTGAGATTGAATGTGTATGATCTAAGGTCAAATACATAGATATCTCTGTACTAATATCATTATATGGCATTAAAAAAAAATATTGAAGTTCTGGTTTTTTTATTGGTTTCATACTTCGTGCATAAACTCTTTCAGTTTTCTTTTGAACATAAAGTACGGTATGCGGAAAGAGGTACAAATTCTAAACAAGCCTAGAAGTGTACTTGCATAACCGTTATATGTACACAGACATTGACAGATATGTACACAGACATTGACAGATATGGACACAGATATGGACACAGACATGGACACGGGCACATCAAACATCAAGCACAAAGACTGGCGTATATGGTATAGTAGATTACAGAGATGTACATAAAATGAACATTCTGTAATAAAAATAGCTTTTAAAGACGAGAGTTTTGAAAAACAAATTCTGCCCAAACCTCACTGCAAATCTAGGTTTATTCTTTGATTTAAATAAAAAAAAATGAAACCTTTTTCTTCAATTTTCGTTCGTTATTTTTATTGATTACCATAAATTCTTCTTTTTTTTTTCTCTTTTTTTTTTTGCCAGGAACCATAATTTACAAAACTAATTTTGAATCGCGAGTGACCTTTCCTTTTTCCCCCGTTTGTTAAACTCCAGCTTTAAATGAGCAACTAAACGAAGAGTCCGGAGTCCATCGATTGATGAAAGGACGAGTAAGGGATTGGGGATGGTTGGCGGGGGATGGGGATGCGGCGACATGAGGATAATATCCAACCGGAAGGATAAAATTATGACTTACTTAAAAGATCAGAGACTTAAGTCTTGAGGCTCACCCACCGAAGAAATCAGACAAGGACAAAATGACCGAATGTCTGGGCATCTGTCTTTACTTAAAATAATTAACTTCCGGTTTATTTTTCTAAAAAAAAATATTTTTTTAATAAAAGTACTCTTAAGAGATTTTGACTTAGTGTACACCTGTTGTACAGGTTAAGGTACACGTAAGATCAGTTTGTGTGTGTTTATGTGTATGTGTGTGTATGTGTTCAAGTGTTTTACATGTGTTTGTATGTGTTTGCACATTACTGGGTTACTGTGTACATGTAAGTGTTGCACATGTCTTGTGTACATACGTATGTGTACAATGCCTGTATATGGATGCATGAGTGGAAAACGTATTTCTATATGTGCGTACATGTTTGTGTACATGTCTTGTACAGGTTACTGAGTCTTGCAATTACAGTGTTTCACCTCATTGCTTAGTACTTTTTTTTATTTCCATTCTTCATATTCCCCCCCCCCACACCAAAAAAAAAAAAATCTGTCACATGATCAAACGCGTCACTGGCCACCAAAAGAAACTTAAGCTTGTTTTGATTCGAGTTTATACTCGAAACAACGCGATAGAACTTTTTAAAAACAAAGCTTGTTGAAGTCAAGGGGAGATAAAAAAATTAGTTTCTGCAAAAACCAGAATCTAGATATTTCTAAAAGTTTTCTTTGTCGCTGAGTATTAAAAGGTAAAAAAAAAAATGAGAATTAGGACCAGTTTCATTTGAAAGCATTCAATTTAATTTTATTCAATTACGCCTTTATTTTAAAGATGTATTCATTTATTGTTTTTATGTAATTGTTTTACATACTTCGGATATTCTTTCAAAGTTTAATATCGGCCTCTTCTTAGTCCGAAATTCCCGCAGGACGATGGGGATTAATAACGGGAATGGTATGAGCCTAGCACAATCGAAAAGTCCATATGACAGTCCAGCGTGCATAGCGCGCGATCAGACAGCCACCTGATTCAAGATTTTGATATTATTTTTTAAATGGACTGTACCACAGTGATTGCATGTGAATATTGAGATTCTTAATTTCGGGATCTTTAGGTCTCTTCTGAGTTCAGCCAAATCTGACATTATTTCTGGAAAATTAAATCGTTGTGCTGGCCACATGTCATCCTCGTAAACTGTGGGCCTTATAAACAGATGACCTTTACATCGTCTGTTCCTTAGATTGGAAGGCTTGAAACGGGTACCTAACTTACACACTTCCAGTCTCATATCGATATTTTCGCTTAAGAGCTTGACCAATTCATTCGCTGACCTCTATATGCGTGTCGGACTGATACCCTGCTATTGACAAATATCTAGAGCTCTGCGAAGTGAATCCTTCTTCTGATACAATGGCTAGACCTTCACACCCCGTGAACCCAAAGCAAGCTAGAGATGTCCTTGAACTGAGAGCCTGGCATCAAAAGAGCTCATTTATCTCTGACCCGACCTGGCGTGACCTAGTTAACCTCTCATCGATTTCATCTGCGGACTTTCACGTTTTACTCATCCCCCTCCTAGTTCTGGACCCTCCCCCCCCCCATCAACCTCTCTACTTAACTCCCAAAGCCTTCTTCTTCCTCTAACTCCCCCTCTTTCGTATTTTCTTTTCTTACCACTTAAGAACATAATTATTATTTGTAAAGAGCTTGCAAAGACTGGAGGTCCTCAGGACCCTGGACGAGAAGGAGGCGCGAGGTCTTAGGTCATGAGTATGTAAAAAAATAAAAGGCAAAAATAATTGAAAAAATGTGAAGAGTGAGCAATCAACATGAATAGGAAAGAACATGAACTCACAAAAAAAAAAGAAAACCCAGAAAAACACACACAGATACAACAAGATGGGAAGAAGAAAAAAAACCCATATGAAAAAAAAAAAAAGAGTTAATGACATGATGACAAGGTCATCTTAACGGGCAGACGCGTACAGATGCGGACATTTAAAAATGTGGCTGTATCATTTCAGACGAAAATTGAATGTGGATTCTATCATCGGGAACTGTGATTGAAATACTTTTCCCTTAAACCAGAAAAATATCCAGCCTCTCCTCTTTTCGAGCAAACACGGAGGAGAGCTAGACTAGAGTTAGACGGACACAAACTAGGTTTGTAGTTTCTTTATATTTTTTTTAATTCTTTTTTTTTTTTTTATTCAGATTATACTTTCGTTTACAGTAACGTAGTACCAATAAATAATATTCAGTCTGAGTAAAAGGAATTTATAACAATTATTATTTTAACAAATAATCAATGTAAATAATATGGTTTAGTCAATGTGTATTTTTTTCATTATTTCGTAATGCATACTTGAAAGGCATATAAATAAAAGAAAGTTTGTTATATTCGATTGAGAATTTTTAGTTTCTCCTGTTATTTCATATTAGGAATATATTTCTTTTCTATGACGGAAATGTGAGTTCACCACTAGCAGGAGTTGAAAAATGTTCGGAATAAGAATTTTAAAATACGTAAGAAAATAAAATTGGTGAAATATGGTGAGAATTCTTAGAGACATGATAACACCCTTACAACGAGGGGAGAGAGAAATGAAGACCAGGCTAACGTAGAAAAGATGGGAGTTAACCATGGCGGAGACAAGTGTGGGGTAATTCGAGGGGGCCAAATGGATGAAACTTTTACTTCGACGTGACAATTGTGTGTGTGTGTGTGTGTGTTGTGTGTGTGTGTGTGGTTCATGTGGCGTTAGTGTGTAGAGGATAAGTGTGAATTGCTTGTGTGTGTGAGGATGGGTGTCTTGAGGTGGTGCTCACCCAGTGGGTGGTGTGAACAAAGCAAAATGAAGGTTATGAAAGAGTAAGATCAGATGTGATAGTGTCTGGGTCTTTGTGTGTCTGTGTGTGTCTCTATTTGTCTCTGTGTCTGTGTAGAGCATCAGAATCTTTTCTGCCTTAGTTGACATGATCAGTCTTTTCATAGCAGAAGCATTTTTGTTCAACTTCTCTCCGTTTCTCTTTCTCCCTCACACATTCGCTCTCTCTCTTCTGTCATCGGTTTGTACCATCGAAAACGAGACTTCCCTGTCTCCACCCTAACCATTCCAACGGTCATCATTTTAATGCGCGCATTCTTCTGGTCGCAGCAGCAGGACTGTTTGAGAAAGCATATTTTATATATGCTCCTTTATTATGCAATAAAATTTGAAAAAAAAATTTAGTTGTACCAGAGTTTTTGTATTTCAAAAAGGGTGAGGATATTTAAGAATATACATTCCAATTTTGGGATTTCTGGAAACACAAAATGAACAAACATTTCCATCGGCATAGGCTATTATTTCATGTATTTCATGTCATGTGCCTACCTTCCCCCTTCACTTAAGAGACGCCTCTGCACACATTCCTACTCCTCCCCTCGACTTCTTCCCAAACCAGAGTGTTAAATTAGTTATTCTCCAATTCTACGGTAAGCTTCGCATCATCCATGCGGCCGGTGGCAGCGTTATCGATCAGGGGATTATGTGTTTTGTTCAATGCCCTCCCACTACAGGGTCTGATCGAAGGCTGAATTCCAGACTTTTGTTTTCTGACGTTACTTGGACATCAGCTGGACATGGTCAATAAATAACATGCTATTAGGACATTAACTGGACACGTTTCTTAGGCATAGTTTGACATGATCAATAAATGGCATTTAACTTAGGCAGTATCTAGATATAGTCAATAAATGGCATTTAACTTAGGCAGTATCTAGATATGGTCGATAAATGGCATTTAACTTAGGCAGTATCTAGATATGGTCGATAAACGGCATTTAACTTAGGCAGTATCTAGACATGGCCAATAAATGGCATTTAACTTAGGCAGTATCTAGATATGGTCAATAAATGGCATTTAACTTAGGCAGTATCTAGATATGGTCAATAAATGTCATTTAACTTAGGCAGTATCTAG
>JADKLZ010021536.1:1978-21568 GCA_021533235.1 Biomphalaria straminea | reverse complement strand
GTCCTATGAAATGCGGGCCCCACTGCGGTCGCCGGCCCTGGTAAATAGCGGCATATGCTATGCCGCCGGTCAACTAGTATTCTTTATTAACAAAACAAAGCTTTAGGGAGATGTACTATCTATAAATATATTGGAAATATCATCGCATTTATTTTAGCGGAATAAAAAAAAAAACACAAATGTAACAGAGCTTTGAATTTCCTGTCTCGCCCACAGATATTGTTGACACCAGGTGGCCGTGCCCATGAATATTCAGAGCTGGTCATTTTTGATGGACACAGGATACTGCCGGACATGGTATTCGACACCGAGAGACGCCATATTTACATCATGACAGACACCAACGTAAGTAATTTTAATGTTATGACCTGACCTAAGGTCAATTTCAGTTATTTCATTGATATATATTTTTGTAAAGTCAATAAGAACCATAGTTGAAATATAGTCCCAGCAGTCACTTTGCCTCTTTCAATACTTATAAATAGCTTGTATTTCTTCACTTCATCTGTCCCCAGTGCCGAATGTACCATTAGGCAATACAGGATTAGAGCCCCATGAATTAATTATCACGGACTTATAAAGGACTCCCAATTATAAAAAATACATCTCAAATTCTTTAGGCCCTTTTTGAATTTAAGTGCCTGTCCCTTAGTCTTTTGTAGCCTTGGGGCACCACTCGTGGTCTTTCTTTTGCTAGGATGAGAGTTTATTTCATTGACAGGCATGTCCATCTCTTTTCACCTCTGTCTCTCCTTCTTTCCCCTGGTACTGTTCCCTGTAGAAACTCTTTGCTGTCCCCTGACATCTGGTGATGTGGCTGTAGAGGTTTATGTTGCGTTTTTTTATTTGACAATGGTCAAATGGTCAAAGTGGGTCCTGAATGTCATTATGATCGTGTTTTTCATTTCCTCATTTGAGTGTTGACGTTGTATATTTGAGTATATGGAATGATTCCCCCTTGTAAGTCTTGTAGATGATACCTAGGATCCATCAGTCTCATCTTGATTCCATGGCTAGGATCCTGCTCTTTATCTCTGCAATTAGAGTCTTTAACACTCACAACAAAAAGACCCTCTGACAGACGAACAAACGGACAGCACAGACACTGACTAATGAACAGAAAATAACTGAACTTCATATACCCATCTTAAGTCCAAGACTATCTTTCTTTCAAACCCAGACTTTTTAATTTGTGATTTAAGATGTGTTTGATACCAGAGATCAAGGATGAGTGCTGCGTTTCACCTGGCCATGCGAGATAAGCTTTAACTCTTTATCTCCGTAATTATTTACCACATTCTGTTGGAATCAACGTTGGTATCGTCAGTTAGGAGAGAAAGAGTTAACCAAAATAACACAAATTTCAAACATAACCTCGATGTATCCCTGCTCCTATATATGTACTTTCCCCTCGTATCCTTAAATCCCAGAAATTGAAACAAATTCTTTATGTCGCATTATGTCTTAAGACAGATTTTAGTTCAGCGCTCGACTCAGTGTGACATCACTACACGAGTACAACCCTCCCCACCCCGCACTCTACTTATGATAAATTAGATTCTTCATCCGTCCTACATTCACATTAGTACTGTCATGTCTTAAAAGCTACTTTGAATGTTGTGGCTCTAGTTTGAGAATCCTTGCTTTGTTCCATATAAAATGAAATATAGAACATGGGGAACAGAACTCCTATTCTTATCTGCAAAATCAAGTTTTACCGTTACACCGTCCAATTTTCTGATATGATAAATTGTAGATCTGGCTCTCTCTCTTTTTTTTTTAAGTTCCCGCTGGGGGGAAATATTTCCGAAACCGTTTGATTAATCCTGAGCCTCATTCTCCCCTTCCCTTGTATTCTGCTGGGAGGAAAAAAAGAAGAGGGAAGGGAGGAGGATAAAAATGGGACGCCCTGGGGTGCCATAGAAACATTCAATCATAGTTTTGTATTTTTTAGATATACAAATCTGGGGGGGGGGGTGAAGGGTACGAGAAGGTTGTTGTGAATGGTCAGAGCTATTTCTGGTATTGATAGGTCTAATGGTGATTACAGTGTGTAATGAGGTTACAGTTTGTGATGAGCTTACAGTATGTAATGAGCTTACAGTTTGTGATGAGCTTACAGTTTGTGATGAGGTTACAGTGTGTAATGAGGTTACAGTGTGTAATGAGCTCACAGTGTGTAATGAGCTTATAGTGTGTAATGAGCTTACAGTGTGTAATGAGCTTACAGTGTGTAATGAGCTTACATTGTGTAATGAGCTTACAGTGTGTAATGAGCTTACCGTGTGTAATGAGCTTACAGTGTTTAATTGAGCTTGTCATATGTAATGAGATTATAATGTGTAATGAGTTTATAAATCACAAGGTCTGCAAGGGGAACTTTATTTTTACGATGTACCGACTTCTGACGTGGAATCTAGCTATTGGTCTACACTGCCCACAGGTTGTGACGTTGCAGTACAGTGTTCAGGTCTTCTATGTCAATTGGTCTTAGTACGCACGAGGTCAAGATAAAGTCACACTGACTTCCACTTAAGAAATGGACTTTTTTTTTTGGATAGTCTTTTTATATTGTCTGGAAATTAATTATTTCGTTGAAACACTGAAAAAAAACCTCTGACTAAAACCTAGAAAACTCTGTAAAAAAAAAATACATTTAATACCTCAATTCATCACTGGGCTCAGTAGTACTGCTTGACCGGAAGGGTCAGTTCCCAACAGTCAGTAAAACATTGCTGGCCGAATGTAACTTTTTTTTTACAGCCCGTTGTTAGCAGAAATTACTCCGGCCAACCATTAAAGCATCTCCTCGGGGCACTCTTGTCCGAACATGATTACGAAATTATTACCCAAGTACCGGACATTACAGGCCGGTGTCTGGACAAATCAGATTGGCAACAAGTACTTAAGAAATCATATGATGACCTAGTTTAGTCACCAAAAGGATTGGTCACTTGGTCAATATATAAGTAAAACGTTCTTTTTTTTTGGTTGATGTTGTTGGTATTGTTGTTGTGGTTTGTCAACTTGTATTGTCTATGGTAAAAGCTTGATAAGTAACCCTTTTACGTATTTTCATGAATAATTTTAAAAAAATTTGTTTAGAAGTTTTCGATGAACACTGAAAAATGTCATCATCATCATCGTTCCTTTGTGTTCCTCGTGGAACATAGGGCCTCGACAAAAAACACGCCACTCTCCACGGTCTCTTGCAAGTTTTTTGATGGCTTCCCAGCTCTTTCCGGTCCTCTCGGCCTCCTCCAGTATATTGCGTCGCCATGTTCTTTTTGGTCTTCCTCTACGTCGTGTTCCCTGGTGGTTCCACTCTAAGGCCTGTCTAGCTCTGTTGCTGGTATCTTTTCTAAGGGTGTGACCAATCCATCTCCACTTCCTCTCCAAGATCTGCATCTCTATATTTTTCTGCCCACTCCTTTTCCCACAGTTTGGTATTTTCTACTTTGTCGTACCACTTTATTTTTAGGATATTTCTCAGGCATTTGTTGATGAAGGTTTGTAAAATGTGTACATCATTTATTCTCCAAAGTAGAAACGTCTGTTCCTATAAATAACTTCTAAAAAATCTAACCATAATTATATTATTACACATCATTATCAATGAATACATAAAAAAGAGCCCCTTTCAGACTTCGCGATGTATAGAGAAGAAAATGTAAAGGTCATTTGCAGGACGCCTCTGAGTCCACCCAACTCTAAAGGGTACCTGACATTAGTCGGGGGAAAGCAAATGCGGTTGGTCGTTGTGCTGGCCACATGGCATACTGCTTAACGGTTGGCCATGGAGACTGATTAAAGAATCAATTTAAACTGACTTTAACTACCATAAAAAAAAAATCTTAACCCTTTTTTTAGTGCATGGGTTATGCTTAAATTGAAAAGTTTGATAGCAAGAAATGACGTCTAAATTTCTCGTTTCAGATTTTAACCAACCACCGGAAGTTGATAAAGATATTTAAAATGTCAAAAGAAGCAATTGATTTCAAAATAAAGAGACTGTATCTTCGAGCTTTTGGGAATGGTTATGGCGCCCTGACGAAATAAATCCAATTGATTTTGGCGTCTCGTGATCAGCAAAATGTCCAGTTACCCTAGATGGCGCCCACACACTTTCACCCCAACTCAGACATTTTTTTTTATGCGCGCCAGTATCAAATCTGATTTCATAAGGGGTCATGCAAATTTGACTGTCATTCTGCGGAACCAGCCTATCAAAAATCCTCTTACATTTACTGAGATTGACTTTTGGCCTGAGCGTTTTCCCGAGACATGCGCAGATCGAAGTCGCCCCCCCCCCCCGCCAAAAAAAAACCACGCGGTCACGTGATTTGCTGACTTGAAATAACAACATTCATCAAAACGCAATATCTCAAGACCTGTTCCCATTATCTTGAATCTTACTCGCCCCACACTCCCCCCCCCCCCGTTGAGTTTGTCTTCCTTGGCCCTCATTTAATTTGTATCTATTCACTATGGGGACTCTGAGTCTGGTAATTTAAATTTTGGTGTCGGAAAAGAATTGACAGTATCAATCTGAAAAAACATACAAGTACTATTCCACTACCGTATATAATAAATGAATATAACGCAATTACACTAATGTACTACAACAAATAAGGTTGAGTGGTAGTGCGTAATGCGCTTGACTTCAGAACCAGGGGTCTTGGATTCAAATCACGGCGGAGATTTTGGATTTCGGGATTATTAGGGTGGCCCAGAGTCCATCCAATTTTAATAGATACCTGACAATAGCTGGGGGGAAAGTAAAGGATGTTGTGCTGGCCACATGAGTCCTTCTTTAACAGTGGGGCCACATAAACATGTAAGACATGGGTTCTCAACCTGTGGGTCGCAAACCCATTGGGGGTCGATTGACAATTAGCCAGGGGTCGCCAAAGAAAATCGAAAAAAAAATATTTTTTTTTGTGTATTCTTTTATTGCTGTGTGTGTGTGTGTGTGTGTGTGCGGAAGGGTAGAGGTCACTGCAGAGTAAGTAAAAAAAAAGTAAATTTTCCCCTTCAGACCTTGCGATCTATGGGGCAGATGATGTTAAGGTCATCTGTTTCTATGGCCAAAGGTTAACGAGCAGGGTGTCATGTGGTCAGCACAACGACCAACCCCCTTTACTTTTCCCCAACTAAAGTCAGATACCCATTAGACTTGGGTCGACTCAGGACCGCCCTAAAAATCATGAAATTGAAAATCCCCAGCCTTTACCGAGATTCGAACCCAGGACCTCAGGTTCAGAAGCCAAGCGCTTAACCCCTCCCCCGCGGCAGAGTGAAAGATTGTAAGAAGGGGTCCCGGAGAATAAAAGGTTGAGAACCGCTGATGCAAGACATACTGGGAGCCTTTGAATATATTGAAAGACCCACTATTGCTCCCCTTTACAAATCACGGCCCATAAATCGTAACTTTGGTCAACATTACGTTGTTGTTTTTTTTCCCACATTCACAAAAATTTGATTTAAATGGAAAACTCCGATGGCAAAGATAGATATGCAAACAGTTTGAGAATTGCAGAAGTAGTGCCGCTTCTCTTAGTGTCACATAGAGTTGAGATGTTTGTCACTCAAGATTGTGCAGAGATCAATACACGCCCTTGACGTGTCACAAACATCAATGCGCTTAAAAAAAAGTATCTACAGAATTAAATTAACAAATATAGTAATACGAATTATTTTTTTTTAAAGATGTGGATCAAGTTTCATTACATTTATTTCTTTAATATAAAAAAAGTCCGTCTAGCCATTGCGTCAAGTGTCAACGAACGAACTACTCACTTCCGGCATCTCACCTGATGTCGTCTGCTACCACTTACTGGCACTTAGCAGACGTATACAAGTGGTTAACTTTGAAATGAGCGCTCAATGGCGACATATTCCTGTTCACGTCTGACTGTCCCACCCCTCCACCTCCTTCCTCAGCATTCCCTTCTATTTAAGTCCGAAGAATATCCACCGGGCCATGTTAGTCAGACTTCTGCAAGCTTCCTCCGCGGCAGACGGCGTAAGTCTTGAAAACTTGTTTCCATCGCTTCCGGCGACTTGGAGTGTAATTTCTTATCGATCGATCTCTCGACTTGCTGGGATGGCTACGTCACAAACAGGAGGGGGGGACTTTGGGGATTTTTTTTTCTCTCGTCCATTTTTTTTTCGGACGATAGACGATTTCATCTAATGCTTTAAGATCTTTAGTTGCTTTTATTTTGGGAGATGTCTGGCTATTTTTACTTTTTTCAGCCCTTAGCTTTCAATTTACAGGTGTTCCCGCGGTGATAAGTGAAGTGATTCCTTTGAATTGTATCCGGAACAGACACCCAAAAGCAGGGGCGGACTGGGTGTCAAAATCGGCCCAGGCATTTCTATAACACTTCGGCCCATAAATTGTATATTATACGATTGGCCTCCAATTATAGGCCTACCTGTCCAGAAAATCTTTATGTTAAGTTTAATCATGTATCCATAACTGTAATCATGCTCTATATTTTTATAAGAAATCTAGCCTTTATGTTGCTTTTTCATCGTTAAGTGTGTAGGGCCGAAAAAGATGAAGCCTATAGTAGCACTATCTACAATGTAGACTGTAGACTATTACATTATTTCGGAAAATATGCTAAAAGAAATTAGTATTAGGACCTACAATGTTGAGTCTGTAAAAGACTCTTTTTAAAAACGAAGCTCAGAGGGCCACTTTGTTAAGGGAATATTGTAAAACCTTTAACAATTCAATATGTGACCAAATGGCATTCATGAGACCCTTTTGGTAACCCTACCGGCCCATAAGGGTACCGGCCCACCGGGCATTTGCCCGAATGCCCATATAGCCAGTCCGCCCCTGCCCAAAAGTTAGCTACGTAATTTATTTGTGGCGGGAAATTAATTTAACGTAAACCAAGTTTTTAAAAATAAAAAACTTGTAATCTTTAGCTGAAGGTCTCCTCTCTTTCTCCCTCTCTCCCTCTCCTTATCTATCTATCTATCTATCTATCTATCTATCTATCTATCTATCTATCTATCTATCTATCTATCTATCTATCTGTCTGTCTGTCTGTCTGTCTGTCTGTCTGTCTGTCTGTTTGTCTGTCTGTCTGTCAGTCCGTCCGTCTGTCTGTCTGTCGGTCTATCTCTGTTGATTTCCATTTTTCATGTTGTGTGTCATAAACAGTTTTCCCTGGTAATGCAAAGTCAGTTGCTTATATCTCTCCCCTACGGGTGCTTATATATGTGTAATATAGTACTTGTCTCGGCACTCTTATGGAAAGGGTTGAAAGATGAGGGGTTAGCAAGCCTATTTCTCTTCGTGAATTTGTTTTTATTTAATATAAATCTTAGAAAACAATTAATGAAACTATTGCTTGCAGCCTACTCCAGCCACTCTTTTACTGACTCCTACCAATGACTTAAGTTGAAAAGTTGGGACGCCCCTGTTGTACTCCCCACCTATTCCCCTACATTCTCATCAACGTCCAGTATTTCAGCCTGTAATCTTGTTGGTGTTCCGGTCAAGGCGACATTAGGCGCATGACATGACCACGCCCTCCAAGTCCTAGCCTTCGAGCAGTCAAGTGTGTGTGTTTCCGCCACAAATTCCAACAAAATTAAGAAATCAATCATGACAAACCGTCTGCACAGCGACTTTTTCTCATCCAGTTACCAGCCCTGGACAGGCCTTTCCAAAAAAGAGAGGCTAAACTAATGAATGTTTTATACCATTTGAAAAGCAAACACAAATATTAATAGAACTAAAGACATTACGTCATCTAAGGGAAACAATGTTTCTAATTTGAGACAATATCACAAAACGTTTTGATAAAATATGTAACGGCTTTCGCTGTAGGTCTTATAATATATCAAGCGACCTTCCGACATCTTGTAGTTTTCTTGTAAACAACTCTTTATATAAAAAACAATACTTTTCTATTGTCTTTATGTACAGCTAATTTGAATAATCTTATGTGTATCAGCTTTTTTCTATAATTCGCTTATGAATTTAAGCATTATTTCTAGATCTAGTGGGAAGCGTGGTCGAGAGGCCAAGCGCGGCTTGAGCTTGGCTTGCTTGGCTAACTAGAAGGGGGCTCGAGGTTCGACACCCGACTCGGGCAGAGTTGTATTTACTGAGCGCCAAAGGCAGCACGGGAAACCAACTCCTAGATACCCCCTCCCCCCCACTGGTCCACAAATGAGATTGGACCAAAGCGCTCTGAGCATGCTAGAAGCATGAAAGTAGCGCTATATAAAAGCTATAATAATAATCTAGCCAAATTTAATTCCTCCATCTTGTAGGTAGTTACCCATGTCAAGGACGCACAAATGTTCAGATCATAAGATTATGTCATGAAACTCATATTAGAAATATAATAAAGTTTTAATTAGCTCAATGTCTTGTCTGTAGCAGTCTTCCCCCACTGTCTGTTTGTGTTATCGCCAATGTAGCAGATTAACGACTGTCCACGCGCGCGTGTCTGCATATGTGTGTGTCCGGCTGCTGCTGTAACTCTGAGGAGAAGTGGAATTCTCAACGGCCCACACTTGTGCTGACTCACATGTCCCTCTCGGGACATCACCAATGTAGCAGTTATCGTCCTGGCTATCTGTGCTATCACCAATGTAGCAGTTATCTTCATGGCTATCTGTGTTATCGCCAATGTAGCAGTTATTTTCATGGCTATTGTGATGATGCTTGGTTCAGGCTGTACTGGAGTCAACTTCAATTACTCAGCAGGCGTTTGAGTTTTAGTGTTCGGGTGTATTCAATGCAGTTAACTATCCAACACTTGCACGAAACAAGACACATCGATTTAACTAGTGAACAGAATGGATGAATGCTGATGAACAGTTTAAATAGTAGTTTAATAACGAAATAGGCCACAGTCAATGTTTCAGTAATAATAATAAACCACGTCTACATTATAAGAGATTGTAGCGCTGATTTCTTAGTCTCTAACCCAACATATCCCAAACGTCACTAGTCCCGTTCACAATGCGTCTACTATGGTGCGTCGCTAAATAATTACAATTAAGAATTGAGTACCTACCACTATCTGTGTTATCGCCAATGTAGCAGTAACCTTCATGGCTATCTGTGCTATCTCCAATGTAGCAGTTAACTTCATGGCTACCATTGCTATCGCCAATGTAGCAGTTACCTTCATGGCTATCTGTGTTATCGCCAATGTAGCAGTTCCCTTCATGGCTATCTGTGCTATCTCCAATGTAGCAGTTAACTTCATGGCTATCTGTGCTATCTCCAATGTAGCAGTTAACTTCATGGCTATCATTGCTATAGCCAATGTAGCAGTTATCTTTTAGTGATGTAAGCCTAAAAAGAGACTCCAGATCTCTTTTGATATTGCTTGATATCATTTCAAACTATAAAATTATTGTATAATTGTATATTAATACCAATGTGTTGTAAAAGAGTCTAATTGAAAACAAAATCGTCAAAAAAGACACAAACATGGCTGTTAAGGCATGACGTAGGTCAAACGCATGTTTGCTATAGTCAAGTAAATAGCCCCCGAAGATGTTACGGTTTCCATCCACTCCAATACTTTTTCAAATCCGCCCCTGTTTTCCAAATTCCAAGCTCACCCTTCTCTCATTCCTATCTAACCAACACACGAGAGTGAGTAATTAGATGTGCTCACCTCCCATAACAGGATACCCTGGCTGGACAGTCCAATTCTTTTTATTATTTATTGTCCTTTTTTTTTTGTGTGTGTCGAGAGCGTGAGTCACCCGAGAGGGACATGTGAGTCAGCACAAGTGTGGGCCGTTGAGAATTCCACTACTCTTCAGAGTTACAGCAGCAGCCGGACACACACATATGCAGACACGCGCGCGTGGACAGTCGTTAATCTGTTCGTGTGTGGCTCGCTCACCTCTGCAGGGGGGTTGATGAAGACGCAGCTGGCCATATTGTGGCCATATTGTGGCCAGCGTATTTTGGGGTCAATGTAATGGTAAATTATGATGTGTCATTTCTTTAACACATTAACACTGATGCCTTATCTTTTATAACACAGACGTTACTTCAAAAAAGATTACTACGTTCGATGCGCCATGCATTTAGTCATGCATGTTAACCAATGACTTAAATTCTGCCGCTCAGCCACCGCGCCTCCTATTCTCTATTCATTTTTTGTTATCTTTAACCCTTACCCTAACTTATTATCTTTAAGACGCCGTGCGTCTGTTTGTTATTGAATCTATTCGCTCTCATTCCCATGCAATGTTACATCAATCTTCAAGTAACAGAAACTGTTACAAACACCAAGATCGTTATATGCAGCTCTGCCTCCTATGATAACAATGTCAATATTACCTCCCCCCCCTCACTCTTTTCTGCTCTCGTGTCTCCGTGGTATTACATCCGGTCACTCAAAGACAACCTTACTAGTCAAGGCGTGAAAGTCAATCATAGTCATTCACTTGGTCATCCCATTCTAACCACCTCCCTTCTACATCCCTACACTTGAAGTAATCCCCTTCCTCTTCTCCTCCCTCTTTACTCTCATCCTCTTTAGGATCCTACTTTGATCCCACTTCAGCCTCGATCACCCTCTCCCTTCATTCAGCACCAACTTTTTCTTAGCTTTTTTTAAAAAAATTTTAAGTTAAGGTAAAATGCCTGCTCATGCAATCTCAAGGCCCTTGAAAAAAGCGATTAATATTTTTTTTTAAATTATTGTTGCTTATGGTTTGTATTGTGCTAGAAATGATCTTCCTCGTTGTCATTATCACGTTGAAGGATTCAGGTTAATTGTCCAATATCCAAATTCGCTTAGTTTCCAGACAAGGCAATTCTCCATGTAGTTTTTCTACTAAAAAGGTGTTTTGAATTCAGTGCTTTGATTGGACCTCTTGATAGAGTATCTTGCCTTTGAAGGACATGGTCAGCGTTTTCTGTAGACACTACTCATGAGCATGGGCTGTCACCATTCAGTGGCGTAGCTAGGGTGGGGGGATGAGGGGGGAGAATTTGAAAATGTTTTTTTTACATTAAAAATTAAGTATTACACAAAATGCAGGGGTCCCCAAAGAGGCCAATCCCCCCCCCGACCCCCCTAACAATGGAACATTTCTAGCTACGCCCCTGTATCCATTTCTGTTGTGTCCGGTTATGATGCGAAAAATTGTACGTTGGTCGTTTCTTGATAGATTATAATAGGAAGTTAGGAACATCAATTGCTCATCCTCTTCAAACAATGAACAACTACAATCAACAATCCACAACAATTAACAATCCACGACAATCAACAATCCACGACAATCACAGATCCACAATAATCAACGATCCACAACAATAAAAAATCCACAACAATCAACAATCCACAACAATCAACAATCCACAACAATTAACAATCCACAACAATCAACAATCCACAACAATTAACAATCCACAACAATCAACAATCCACAACAATCACAGATCCACAACAATCAACGATCCACAACAATTAACAATCCACGACAATCACAGATCCACAATAATCAACGATCGACAACATTCAGCAATCCTCAACTATCAATAATCAACAATCGTCAACGATCCAGACCCATCAACGATCTACACAAATCAAATAATCTTATAACTTGTAGTCAATCATATAAAACTCTAACCAATTTTTTAACAAAAACCTTTCTGTCATCAAAAGAGTACAAGCATGTCTATTTCTTAAACATGCACACTAACCGGCTAGGAAACTGCTGAAACTATTCATTTGAAACCACAAATTCTAATTAAAGCATTTTTTTACCCATTTAGTTGTAACTACTAAAATAAAAACCTAGAAGTCTCCCTCAACATAAACCCAGAAGTTTCTCCCACCATACGAGTTGGATGGGCAACGCAAATTGGATGGCCTTGGGACAATTCAGTTAACTTACAGTAACACCTCCCTCCCTCTCTGCCTCCCCGCTCCTCCATCTTGCTTCTGGTGTCCTTCGGTCCTTTTACTGAACTTAAGCAGACGGTCACTGAAATCAATACATTACATATACTTAAGAAAGGGAGATAAGACTTACTGTAGATTCCAATGAAGCATACGTTGGTCTGAAGGGCTTAGACAATCTCTGTCTTTTGTCTCTGTTATCTAATTTCTACAATTAGTAAGTGCGGATGTTAAAGGCGATCTAGTTCTTGAGTCGACGCGGACATCTACATCTAAAGACATCTGTCGGGAAAAGTAAATGCGATCAGTATTGGTTTTCCAACCAAAACCATCCTTGATTGTGATAGTGTGTTTTGGAGAGGCTAGTTGTGTAGGTACTGTGTGTGACTATGTATGGACAGACCAGTAGACCTTAAGTGTTTGTACTTGGTTGAGTAAACAGCTTAGAAAGTGTGTTACGTATGACTGGGCAGTAGGGGGTCAGTGACCAGCAGATGAATAAATTATTGTAAGAATTTTTTTTTTAAATTAATGAATATGTAAATAGTATCAAACCTTTCTTAATGTATTCAAGATATCTATTAAACTCAAAAGAAAAGGAAACGGTTATTATGGCCACACCGTAAACTCGTAGTGAAGAACTACAACTCAGTTCTTTACAGCTATCATTTCAGACCCTGAGGAAGATTGTTTTAAGAGAAGTTCTAGTTATGTAGGCGTATATGGCACTTTCTTTGAACTGTCGACTGGGAAACTGTTCATAATATTTGCAGCATTCGTTGTTGTTTTTTAGTTTTTTGTTTTATCGTGTTAACAGAACTAGTAGGACTTGTCCTAACAGTCGATTCCAGATTGTCCTTTTAGAGCTATTCTGTTTTGTCCTTGCACAAACTTCTCTATTGCCGTCAAACCTAAGTGATTTCCTAACTCTAACGAGTGGTTTCAAATTGATGTTACCTTGACCTATCTCTTAGTCTGTTGAACCGTTGGGGCACCACGCAAGATTCTCGACCGTCCTTCTCCATTCCTCTCTGTCCTTAGCCTTAGTGAAACTGAACACAGAGGAAAAAGGAAGTGTTAGGTCCTCTGACTTTGCACCCTAAAAAATTATTCCTTTAGTATAAAATTAGATTTTTCCGAAACGGGTTTTGAGTTCAGTTACGGAAAGTAGGTTTTGAGTTTAATGAGTTAAAACAGGTTTTGACTCGAGGTACTTCAAACATTTATAGAACTAGATGACTAAAATAGGTTTCCAATTATATGAGTGAAAACCAGTTTCTCCCTGTATCATTGGCATCCTTACACTCAAGTCAACTGGTCCTTCCACAGACCTCACTAACGAGCTCATCTCAAGCCCACCCGGTGACATAGTGAAGACGTTGCTCCAAGCTTTATCCCCCCCCCCCAACACCTAACGCATGCCCCCCCCTCCTGTTTTACATCTACCCCCCCCCCCCCCCCCCACGGGACACGTGTCATCTTAATGAATATTAGAAATCGATATTCAGGGGGAGAGAATCAAAGTCGGTCTTGGTTTCCTCCCCTTGGCTATATCCGGGAGGAAAAAAAAAGGTAGGTAATTAACAGGAACTTGCCCAAGACATTCACCAGAACAAGTAGGCCTATACATCTATTCACCCCATCCCTTCTCTTTCCCCTAATTACTCCTTATGCCAACCTTTTTTATTATTCAGTATCTTGGAGTAAGATACAATGCGCTGTGATGCTTACAATTATCCTGTATTGAAAGTCGCGTTACAATAACACTATGTCTTGAATACCTGCTCCGCAATTGAAAGATTTCAAGGATCTGAATCCTTAAACTAATCACTTCTAAGTTCCCCTTTCAGACCTTGTGGTCTATAGGGCAGATGATGTAAAGGTCATCTGATTCTGTGGCCTACGGTTAACGAGGGTGTCATGTGGCCAGCACAACGACCAACCGCCTTTACTTTTCCCTAACTAATGTCAGGTACCCATTAGAGCTAGGTAGACTCAAGGGCGCCCGAAAATCCCGAAATAAAAATCCGAGGATTCGAACCCGGGACCTCCAGTGCGGAAGTCAAGCGCTTTACCGCTCACCCACCGCGCCCTCTAATCACTGTTATTAAATAGAAATAATGTACATATCTTTATCAGTTATTATCAGTAAAGTTATTAAGTCTTCTGGAGACGAGAACTGTATGAAAATGTATTGAAGGAATGAGCTTTTTTTTTTAAACGTATGCTAGATTATTACTTTAATTAATTATTTAGAATCATTTGGCATTGCTATAATTGAGATGTATTAATGTTGCACTATAATTCCATTGCAGTATCCTTAACTGTACAGTATAAATTTGTAGTTTAGAAATTGGTATTCAGGATTTTGAATAAGTCTGAGAGATGAGATTAGCTAATATCCCAATTGGATACTCTCGCTTAATCTCCTAGCTTACTTTATTATTATTATCATGATTATTATTATTCTGCAGGTGACTAAAGTGGCTGTTGAGACATGCAACCAGGCCGACTCGTGTCAAGCATGCTTGTTTAATGGCGACCCTTACTGCGGTTGGTGTTCTCTGGAAAGAAAGTGAGTACCTACCACTGACCACTAATGACCACTGAATACCATCAACAAAACTGTAGAACAATACTAAGGTGTTGACATTTTTTCAGCTACCAATCCATAGGTCACAATCTTTTTTTACAAAGCTGATATCAAGTCACTTTGTCTGTCTGGTACAAATTTTGATGACGTCATTTCTTCCACTTCCCATTTTCGGATCAAGTTTGTGATGCGATGGCTTGTCTTCAGACTGTACTGGAGTTAACTTCAATTACTCAGCAGGCGTTTGAGTTTTAGTGTTCGGGTGTATTCAATGCAGTTAATTATCCAATGCAGACATACAACAAGACACATCGATTTAACTAGTGAACAGAATTGATGAGAACCGATGAACAGTTTAAATAATCCTTTAATAACGAAATAGGCCACAGTCAAATGTCTCAGTATTCCTAGTAAGAATAAAACACGTCTACACCCAAAGAGATCCTAGCGCTAACTGATTTCTTAGTCTCTAACCCAACATATCCCAAACGTCACTAGTCCCGTTCACTATGCGTTCACTATGCGTCTTTTATGGTGCGTCGCTAAATAAATATAATTAAAGAATTGAGTACCTAACAAGTTGAAACTTTGCACAATTATTAAGTATTCGTAACAAAACATGAATCAATAATCTAAATTATATAGTAATAATTAATTTCTATAGTTTTATATCGAAGTATTCTACAGTATTAAAATATTTGCTACTTTTTATATTTTTGCTCGTTCTTTTTCACATAAGCTATGATCCGAAGATATTTTTTTCCTTGGATTTTTTTTTTCTGTTAAAGATTTTAATTTAAAGTAATGAAATTCAAAAAGAGCTCCTGCGTTAATTGACATATGTTCCATGTCTGTATGGTGTTTATTGAATTATACGTATATGGATACAGTAGGTTATTATTTTGATAAAGGAAGTAATAGAATGCAGGACCTTTTACTTATTTAAGGTTACGGATTGTTTTACAAATAATTTCTGTAAAAAATATTATTTTATGTAATTCACGAAAACAGATATCACCCTCGCATATTTTTCAAACGTTTATGAAGGTTACGGATTTTTTTACAAATAATTTCTGTAAAAAAATATTATTTTATGTAATACACGAAAACAGATATCACCCTTGCATATTTTTTAAACGTTTATACGCCACTGAAACCTCTCAAAGGCGGCGCCATACACTAGACTTACAGCATTATACTAAATTATCTCCCCCTTTTTACTCAATGTTTACATTTCACTTGACATTCACTTTCGGCCAATAGACATCAGTCGTACCCCTCGTGACTGTTTATTTTAAATAGTCAGAACCAGAGCTACTAAAAAGCCGCATTAGTTAAATTACCTCCATTCCTTTCATTTTCTTGACAAAACGTATTTTCTCTTATGGTAACTATATTCAACATAATTTTTTTGGGGGTATCTAGACTAACCTTTAACATAAATATTTTTTCTTTCTGTTCTCCATTCCTTGGTGAAACGGTTTAACTAATCATTTTGTTCCCTGTATAATCTAAAAGAAAAATAATATTTTCGGGGGAAAAAAGTAATATTTTAATGTCGTTATCCTGACCGTAGTTTGAAAACACGCTTCCGCTAATAATAAATCTTCCGGTCGTGGGGCTGACCTAATTTAGTTCGTCTCGGAATGTATCGTTCTGTTTTGGTAATTTAACAAACACGGGTGGCTTTCATCTTTGGAAGGGATTTTTTTTTTCTAAGCGGTAAAAAAAAACACAAAAGAAAGTTTTCTTTTTAGTTGAAGATAAAAACAAAACAAAGGGACACAACATATATAATCCTAATATGTAAATGATAAGTAGAGATAACTCCAGGCTTCTTACTTTGATAATCAGGAAAAAAAAAACAGAAATCTAGTAAAAGGCAGGCCATTATTTTGGTCTCGCACTACACACACAGACAGCCGGAACAGAAATCCCATAAGTCACACAGTCCCGAGTTGGCGCGAAAATTCCATTAGTCGTCTGCTTATATTATCTTTACAATTCCAATGTTTTCTTACAAAGCCAACTCACGCCGTCTATCTATCTACAAATCTGTCTGTCTCTCTCTCTCTAGTACAATTTTAAACACAGATCAATTCGAAAATGTTTATAATTGTTTTCTGTTCTTAGCAAAACTGGAATTAAACTTGATGTAAAACAAAAAACATATCGTATGCTCGCTTCCTGATAGGGCGGTATGCGCGCTGGACTGTCCTTCTGTCATCTCGATTGTCCCTGGTTCATGCCCTGCCAGCTGCCTTCCGCCGTCGTCCTGCGAGAGGCTTGCACTAGGAAGTAGATTATCTTTAACTCTGAAGTAACATCAAACTGTAAAACATACCACTAAAGACACATTTCGGCATCTGGTTTACTGTTGCGCCATTTCGTATAACGTTTGTCTAGAAACTGATTAACCTTTACACTAACTAGCCGACGTCAAAGTCAGAAAATATCGGAATTTCCCAGTTTGGAAAAAAAAAATGTTTACATCATCAATCCACCCTCATGATATTTATTTATTTTAACCGTTAAAACAAAATGGCTGCCTGTCTTCCACATCAAACCTTGAAGAATCGTATGCGGTGGAGCCAAAACAAAACAAAACCTCCGACCCTTATCCCCCCCCCCCTTTTTTTTTCCCCAGCTTTTCACGCTCAGAGAAAAATAAAATAAAAAAGCGTTACTTGTAAACAAGTGAGACAAACTCTCTCTTCTTAACTGTCATGGGATAGTACAAGAAACTCTTTTCTTAAACAGTGGTTAATCTTTCCTTGCCAGTTTCTTATCGTCATAAACATGGGCTTTGTATTTCTCTTCTAGCCTACACACACCCACCAACATTTTGAAGCATATTATACTATTAAATAAAAAAAATAATTTAGAAAACAATTTGTACATTTTGATTCAATCTTTTTCTCTTTCGCAGCTAAAACATACATGCATTCACTAATACATACACCAATAGTATAACACAATCTTATCATTGAAAAATAATAAATCAAGCCTTAGCAAATAAGCAATAATAATAAATTATTTCTAGCAGACAATTACTGTTACGTCATCGTGACATCATATTTGGAAAGTGCAAGCCACGAACACAAAAGATAATAGACTCAGACATTAAGCATCGACCTCTCCTCTACTTGTGCTTTTACAAGGAGAATAGTGAAAATGAAAAGAGTACAAGAAAAGAAGAGCAACCCCTTAAAGACTTCTCTTTACAGTTACCTGCCCCTGACACTCGATGTGTTTATTTTCAAACTGATCCTTACGATAGCCATCGGAGAACCGACTACACCCGAAGCCAGCCTCCCACACACGCACGCGCGCACCTCCATTACCCTAGACGAGCTTTCCCACACCTCCAGCGCCCACTCTTTGTTTATTTCCTCGCTGTACTTACCTTACAGGGGCGGAACCCAATTTTCATTGGCAGGTCATTGGTAAACTGTGTCACTAGGAGATTTCAAACAGTCTTCAGTTCATTTATACAACAAGTGTGTGTGTGTGCGCGCATGGGTTTTATGACCTGCGCCATGAAGAAGTAAAAAAAAAAGTTCCCCTTTCAGACCTTGTCGTCTATAGGGCAGATGATGTAAAGGTCATCTTATTCTGTGGCTTACGGTTAACGAGGGTGTCATGTGGCCAGCACAACGACCAACCGCCTTTGCTTTTCCCCAACTAATGTCAGGTACCTATTACAGCTGGGTGGACTCAGAGGCGCCCCAGGGGTCCGAAATAAAAATACAAGTCTTCACCGGGATTCGAACCCGGGACCCCCCAGTTCTGAAGCCAAGCGCTTTACCGCTCAGCCACCGCGGCATAGAGAAAGACGACTTAAAAGGCGTCAGACCTAGGCGTATAATACATTGATTTAATAGTAGCTTTAATTTATTAGGCTTTGCAAATTTCAGAAATCGCAAATTGAGGGGGGGGGGTGACTAAGTGATAGTATATAGACAACCTGAATATATTTATGAATATAATGTTGAATTTGGTTATTCGGGCAAGCCGTTTAATCGGACCAAATCGTGAAGCAACGAAGCATTTTCTATTTTACAGCCGATTCCGGTTAATCCAAATCAATTGTTTTCGTGTCAATAACCGATTGGTCCAATTAGCCGGATTCGAGTTTTATTGCAAGGCTTAAATTAACATCAGGAGGCGCGGTGGATGATTGGTGAAGCGATTGGCTTCCGAACCAGGGGTTTGTGGTTCGAATCCTGATTAAGACTGGAATTTTTAATTTTGGGATTCTCGGGCACCCCTTAGTACACCCACATGACATTAGTTAGGGAAAAGTAAATGCGGTTGGTCTATGACCTCATAACACCGCAGAAACAGATAACCTCTGCGAGCAATTGTAGAAAGACTAAAATGTTAGAAAAGGGGAAAACTTAAAAAAAAAATAATCATCGTTTGACAGGTCTTAAAGTTGGAGAATATGATTTCCTTTATTCCTTTCTCACAAATCTTACCAGAGTGTTAAGAAACTAATATAATGATCACAACGTTGTACTTTCTGTACTGATTGACAAACTCTTCCAGGAAGCTAAACATTTCTACTTTCGTTTTGTTTTAAAATGGCTTCTCATTGCCAACGACACCATTAATTTATAAAAACATAATCCCAATTCTAGACAGATATAATTTTTGTAAGCAGCTTTTAGCCAGACAATTTCGGACTATGTATATTTAGATACACAGTTTGATGTGAGCTTTTTTTTAAAGCTAGAGTCCAGGGGTGGGCAACTTACGGCCCGCGGGCCACATGCGGCCCGCCGAAATGTTTTATGCGGCCCGCGAAAGCCTAAATAAATCATTATAAATATCTATAGAAATTATTGAAACTTTTGATTCTTATCACTTGCAATGAAGAGGCTAAAGAAAAATTGTCTCTAAACGTCTTTCTAAAGAGTTTAAAAAAAACGAATATTATATTTAATAGCAATACTATATAAATTCAGTAAAAGACATAAGCACTGTCAAGTATTAAACCTATGGAGAACTGTGTTGAAAGAGTTGGGTTGGCTTGTACAAGATGGCAAGGGTAACAACTGATGGAGCTTTGACTGAGAA
>JADKLZ010021535.1:1981-21579 GCA_021533235.1 Biomphalaria straminea | reverse complement strand
GTCCTATGAAATGCGGGCCCCACTGCGGTCGCCGGCCCTGGTAAATAGCGGCATATGCTATGCCGCCGGTCAACTAGTATTCTTTATTAACAAAACAAAGCTTTAGGGAGATGTACTATCTATAAATATATTGGAAATATCATCGCATTTATTTTAGCGGAATAAAAAAAAAAACACAAATGTAACAGAGCTTTGAATTTCCTGTCTCGCCCACAGATATTGTTGACACCAGGTGGCCGTGCCCATGAATATTCAGAGCTGGTCATTTTTGATGGACACAGGATACTGCCGGACATGGTATTCGACACCGAGAGACGCCATATTTACATCATGACAGACACCAACGTAAGTAATTTTAATGTTATGACCTGACCTAAGGTCAATTTCAGTTATTTCATTGATATATATTTTTGTAAAGTCAATAAGAACCATAGTTGAAATATAGTCCCAGCAGTCACTTTGCCTCTTTCAATACTTATAAATAGCTTGTATTTCTTCACTTCATCTGTCCCCAGTGCCGAATGTACCATTAGGCAATACAGGATTAGAGCCCCATGAATTAATTATCACGGACTTATAAAGGACTCCCAATTATAAAAAATACATCTCAAATTCTTTAGGCCCTTTTTGAATTTAAGTGCCTGTCCCTTAGTCTTTTGTAGCCTTGGGGCACCACTCGTGGTCTTTCTTTTGCTAGGATGAGAGTTTATTTCATTGACAGGCATGTCCATCTCTTTTCACCTCTGTCTCTCCTTCTTTCCCCTGGTACTGTTCCCTGTAGAAACTCTTTGCTGTCCCCTGACATCTGGTGATGTGGCTGTAGAGGTTTATGTTGCGTTTTTTTTATTTGACAATGGTCAAATGGTCAAAGTGGGTCCTGAATGTCATTATGATCGTGTTTTTCATTTCCTCATTTGAGTGTTGACGTTGTATATTTGAGTATATGGAATGATTCCCCCTTGTAAGTCTTGTAGATGATACCTAGGATCCATCAGTCTCATCTTGATTCCATGGCTAGGATCCTGCTCTTTATCTCTGCAATTAGAGTCTTTAACACTCACAACAAAAAGACCCTCTGACAGACGAACAAACGGACAGCACAGACACTGACTAATGAACAGAAAATAACTGAACTTCATATACCCATCTTAAGTCCAAGACTATCTTTCTTTCAAACCCAGACTTTTTAATTTGTGATTTAAGATGTGTTTGATACCAGAGATCAAGGATGAGTGCTGCGTTTCACCTGGCCATGCGAGATAAGCTTTAACTCTTTATCTCCGTAATTATTTACCACATTCTGTTGGAATCAACGTTGGTATCGTCAGTTAGGAGAGAAAGAGTTAACCAAAATAACACAAATTTCAAACATAACCTCGATGTATCCCTGCTCCTATATATGTACTTTCCCCTCGTATCCTTAAATCCCAGAAATTGAAACAAATTCTTTATGTCGCATTATGTCTTAAGACAGATTTTAGTTCAGCGCTCGACTCAGTGTGACATCACTACACGAGTACAACCCTCCCCACCCCGCACTCTACTTATGATAAATTAGATTCTTCATCCGTCCTACATTCACATTAGTACTGTCATGTCTTAAAAGCTACTTTGAATGTTGTGGCTCTAGTTTGAGAATCCTTGCTTTGTTCCATATAAAATGAAATATAGAACATGGGGAACAGAACTCCTATTCTTATCTGCAAAATCAAGTTTTACCGTTACACCGTCCAATTTTCTGATATGATAAATTGTAGATCTGGCTCTCTCTCTTTTTTTTTTAAGTTCCCGCTGGGGGGAAATATTTCCGAAACCGTTTGATTAATCCTGAGCCTCATTCTCCCCTTCCCTTGTATTCTGCTGGGAGGAAAAAAAGAAGAGGGAAGGGAGGAGGATAAAAATGGGACGCCCTGGGGTGCCATAGAAACATTCAATCATAGTTTTGTATTTTTTAGATATACAAATCTGGGGGGGGGGGTGAAGGGTACGAGAAGGTTGTTGTGAATGGTCAGAGCTATTTCTGGTATTGATAGGTCTAATGGTGATTACAGTGTGTAATGAGGTTACAGTTTGTGATGAGCTTACAGTATGTAATGAGCTTACAGTTTGTGATGAGCTTACAGTTTGTGATGAGGTTACAGTGTGTAATGAGGTTACAGTGTGTAATGAGCTCACAGTGTGTAATGAGCTTATAGTGTGTAATGAGCTTACAGTGTGTAATGAGCTTACAGTGTGTAATGAGCTTACATTGTGTAATGAGCTTACAGTGTGTAATGAGCTTACCGTGTGTAATGAGCTTACAGTGTTTAATTGAGCTTGTCATATGTAATGAGATTATAATGTGTAATGAGTTTATAAATCACAAGGTCTGCAAGGGGAACTTTATTTTTACGATGTACCGACTTCTGACGTGGAATCTAGCTATTGGTCTACACTGCCCACAGGTTGTGACGTTGCAGTACAGTGTTCAGGTCTTCTATGTCAATTGGTCTTAGTACGCACGAGGTCAAGATAAAGTCACACTGACTTCCACTTAAGAAATGGACTTTTTTTTTTGGATAGTCTTTTTATATTGTCTGGAAATTAATTATTTCGTTGAAACACTGAAAAAAAAACCTCTGACTAAAACCTAGAAAACTCTGTAAAAAAAAAATACATTTAATACCTCAATTCATCACTGGGCTCAGTAGTACTGCTTGACCGGAAGGGTCAGTTCCCAACAGTCAGTAAAACATTGCTGGCCGAATGTAACTTTTTTTTTACAGCCCGTTGTTAGCAGAAATTACTCCGGCCAACCATTAAAGCATCTCCTCGGGGCACTCTTGTCCGAACATGATTACGAAATTATTACCCAAGTACCGGACATTACAGGCCGGTGTCTGGACAAATCAGATTGGCAACAAGTACTTAAGAAATCATATGATGACCTAGTTTAGTCACCAAAAGGATTGGTCACTTGGTCAATATATAAGTAAAACGTTCTTTTTTTTTGGTTGATGTTGTTGGTATTGTTGTTGTGGTTTGTCAACTTGTATTGTCTATGGTAAAAGCTTGATAAGTAACCCTTTTACGTATTTTCATGAATAATTTTAAAAAAATTTGTTTAGAAGTTTTCGATGAACACTGAAAAATGTCATCATCATCATCGTTCCTTTGTGTTCCTCGTGGAACATAGGGCCTCGACAAAAAACACGCCACTCTCCACGGTCTCTTGCAAGTTTTTTGATGGCTTCCCAGCTCTTTCCGGTCCTCTCGGCCTCCTCCAGTATATTGCGTCGCCATGTTCTTTTTGGTCTTCCTCTACGTCGTGTTCCCTGGTGGTTCCACTCTAAGGCCTGTCTAGCTCTGTTGCTGGTATCTTTTCTAAGGGTGTGACCAATCCATCTCCACTTCCTCTCCAAGATCTGCATCTCTATATTTTTCTGCCCACTCCTTTTCCCACAGTTTGGTATTTTCTACTTTGTCGTACCACTTTATTTTTAGGATATTTCTCAGGCATTTGTTGATGAAGGTTTGTAAAATGTGTACATCATTTATTCTCCAAAGTAGAAACGTCTGTTCCTATAAATAACTTCTAAAAAATCTAACCATAATTATATTATTACACATCATTATCAATGAATACATAAAAAAGAGCCCCTTTCAGACTTCGCGATGTATAGAGAAGAAAATGTAAAGGTCATTTGCAGGACGCCTCTGAGTCCACCCAACTCTAAAGGGTACCTGACATTAGTCGGGGGAAAGCAAATGCGGTTGGTCGTTGTGCTGGCCACATGGCATACTGCTTAACGGTTGGCCATGGAGACTGATTAAAGAATCAATTTAAACTGACTTTAACTACCATAAAAAAAAAATCTTAACCCTTTTTTTAGTGCATGGGTTATGCTTAAATTGAAAAGTTTGATAGCAAGAAATGACGTCTAAATTTCTCGTTTCAGATTTTAACCAACCACCGGAAGTTGATAAAGATATTTAAAATGTCAAAAGAAGCAATTGATTTCAAAATAAAGAGACTGTATCTTCGAGCTTTTGGGAATGGTTATGGCGCCCTGACGAAATAAATCCAATTGATTTTGGCGTCTCGTGATCAGCAAAATGTCCAGTTACCCTAGATGGCGCCCACACACTTTCACCCCAACTCAGACATTTTTTTTTATGCGCGCCAGTATCAAATCTGATTTCATAAGGGGTCATGCAAATTTGACTGTCATTCTGCGGAACCAGCCTATCAAAAATCCTCTTACATTTACTGAGATTGACTTTTGGCCTGAGCGTTTTCCCGAGACATGCGCAGATCGAAGTCGCCCCCCCCCCCCGCCAAAAAAAAACCACGCGGTCACGTGATTTGCTGACTTGAAATAACAACATTCATCAAAACGCAATATCTCAAGACCTGTTCCCATTATCTTGAATCTTACTCGCCCCACACTCCCCCCCCCCCCGTTGAGTTTGTCTTCCTTGGCCCTCATTTAATTTGTATCTATTCACTATGGGGACTCTGAGTCTGGTAATTTAAATTTTGGTGTCGGAAAAGAATTGACAGTATCAATCTGAAAAAACATACAAGTACTATTCCACTACCGTATATAATAAATGAATATAACGCAATTACACTAATGTACTACAACAAATAAGGTTGAGTGGTAGTGCGTAATGCGCTTGACTTCAGAACCAGGGGTCTTGGATTCAAATCACGGCGGAGATTTTGGATTTCGGGATTATTAGGGTGGCCCAGAGTCCATCCAATTTTAATAGATACCTGACAATAGCTGGGGGGGAAAGTAAAGGATGTTGTGCTGGCCACATGAGTCCTTCTTTAACAGTGGGGCCACATAAACATGTAAGACATGGGTTCTCAACCTGTGGGTCGCAAACCCATTGGGGGTCGATTGACAATTAGCCAGGGGTCGCCAAAGAAAATCGAAAAAAAAATATTTTTTTTTGTGTATTCTTTTATTGCTGTGTGTGTGTGTGTGTGTGTGTGCGGAAGGGTAGAGGTCACTGCAGAGTAAGTAAAAAAAAAAGTAAATTTTCCCCTTCAGACCTTGCGATCTATGGGGCAGATGATGTTAAGGTCATCTGTTTCTATGGCCAAAGGTTAACGAGCAGGGTGTCATGTGGTCAGCACAACGACCAACCCCCTTTACTTTTCCCCAACTAAAGTCAGATACCCATTAGACTTGGGTCGACTCAGGACCGCCCTAAAAATCATGAAATTGAAAATCCCCAGCCTTTACCGAGATTCGAACCCAGGACCTCAGGTTCAGAAGCCAAGCGCTTAACCCCTCCCCCGCGGCAGAGTGAAAGATTGTAAGAAGGGGTCCCGGAGAATAAAAGGTTGAGAACCGCTGATGCAAGACATACTGGGAGCCTTTGAATATATTGAAAGACCCACTATTGCTCCCCTTTACAAATCACGGCCCATAAATCGTAACTTTGGTCAACATTACGTTGTTGTTTTTTTTCCCACATTCACAAAAATTTGATTTAAATGGAAAACTCCGATGGCAAAGATAGATATGCAAACAGTTTGAGAATTGCAGAAGTAGTGCCGCTTCTCTTAGTGTCACATAGAGTTGAGATGTTTGTCACTCAAGATTGTGCAGAGATCAATACACGCCCTTGACGTGTCACAAACATCAATGCGCTTAAAAAAAAGTATCTACAGAATTAAATTAACAAATATAGTAATACGAATTATTTTTTTTTAAAGATGTGGATCAAGTTTCATTACATTTATTTCTTTAATATAAAAAAAGTCCGTCTAGCCATTGCGTCAAGTGTCAACGAACGAACTACTCACTTCCGGCATCTCACCTGATGTCGTCTGCTACCACTTACTGGCACTTAGCAGACGTATACAAGTGGTTAACTTTGAAATGAGCGCTCAATGGCGACATATTCCTGTTCACGTCTGACTGTCCCACCCCTCCACCTCCTTCCTCAGCATTCCCTTCTATTTAAGTCCGAAGAATATCCACCGGGCCATGTTAGTCAGACTTCTGCAAGCTTCCTCCGCGGCAGACGGCGTAAGTCTTGAAAACTTGTTTCCATCGCTTCCGGCGACTTGGAGTGTAATTTCTTATCGATCGATCTCTCGACTTGCTGGGATGGCTACGTCACAAACAGGAGGGGGGGACTTTGGGGATTTTTTTTTCTCTCGTCCATTTTTTTTTCGGACGATAGACGATTTCATCTAATGCTTTAAGATCTTTAGTTGCTTTTATTTTGGGAGATGTCTGGCTATTTTTACTTTTTTCAGCCCTTAGCTTTCAATTTACAGGTGTTCCCGCGGTGATAAGTGAAGTGATTCCTTTGAATTGTATCCGGAACAGACACCCAAAAGCAGGGGCGGACTGGGTGTCAAAATCGGCCCAGGCATTTCTATAACACTTCGGCCCATAAATTGTATATTATACGATTGGCCTCCAATTATAGGCCTACCTGTCCAGAAAATCTTTATGTTAAGTTTAATCATGTATCCATAACTGTAATCATGCTCTATATTTTTATAAGAAATCTAGCCTTTATGTTGCTTTTTCATCGTTAAGTGTGTAGGGCCGAAAAAGATGAAGCCTATAGTAGCACTATCTACAATGTAGACTGTAGACTATTACATTATTTCGGAAAATATGCTAAAAGAAATTAGTATTAGGACCTACAATGTTGAGTCTGTAAAAGACTCTTTTTAAAAACGAAGCTCAGAGGGCCACTTTGTTAAGGGAATATTGTAAAACCTTTAACAATTCAATATGTGACCAAATGGCATTCATGAGACCCTTTTGGTAACCCTACCGGCCCATAAGGGTACCGGCCCACCGGGCATTTGCCCGAATGCCCATATAGCCAGTCCGCCCCTGCCCAAAAGTTAGCTACGTAATTTATTTGTGGCGGGAAATTAATTTAACGTAAACCAAGTTTTTAAAAATAAAAAACTTGTAATCTTTAGCTGAAGGTCTCCTCTCTTTCTCCCTCTCTCCCTCTCCTTATCTATCTATCTATCTATCTATCTATCTATCTATCTATCTATCTATCTATCTATCTATCTATCTATCTATCTGTCTGTCTGTCTGTCTGTCTGTCTGTCTGTCTGTCTGTTTGTCTGTCTGTCTGTCAGTCCGTCCGTCTGTCTGTCTGTCGGTCTATCTCTGTTGATTTCCATTTTTCATGTTGTGTGTCATAAACAGTTTTCCCTGGTAATGCAAAGTCAGTTGCTTATATCTCTCCCCTACGGGTGCTTATATATGTGTAATATAGTACTTGTCTCGGCACTCTTATGGAAAGGGTTGAAAGATGAGGGGTTAGCAAGCCTATTTCTCTTCGTGAATTTGTTTTTATTTAATATAAATCTTAGAAAACAATTAATGAAACTATTGCTTGCAGCCTACTCCAGCCACTCTTTTACTGACTCCTACCAATGACTTAAGTTGAAAAGTTGGGACGCCCCTGTTGTACTCCCCACCTATTCCCCTACATTCTCATCAACGTCCAGTATTTCAGCCTGTAATCTTGTTGGTGTTCCGGTCAAGGCGACATTAGGCGCATGACATGACCACGCCCTCCAAGTCCTAGCCTTCGAGCAGTCAAGTGTGTGTGTTTCCGCCACAAATTCCAACAAAATTAAGAAATCAATCATGACAAACCGTCTGCACAGCGACTTTTTCTCATCCAGTTACCAGCCCTGGACAGGCCTTTCCAAAAAAGAGAGGCTAAACTAATGAATGTTTTATACCATTTGAAAAGCAAACACAAATATTAATAGAACTAAAGACATTACGTCATCTAAGGGAAACAATGTTTCTAATTTGAGACAATATCACAAAACGTTTTGATAAAATATGTAACGGCTTTCGCTGTAGGTCTTATAATATATCAAGCGACCTTCCGACATCTTGTAGTTTTCTTGTAAACAACTCTTTATATAAAAAACAATACTTTTCTATTGTCTTTATGTACAGCTAATTTGAATAATCTTATGTGTATCAGCTTTTTTCTATAATTCGCTTATGAATTTAAGCATTATTTCTAGATCTAGTGGGAAGCGTGGTCGAGAGGCCAAGCGCGGCTTGAGCTTGGCTTGCTTGGCTAACTAGAAGGGGGCTCGAGGTTCGACACCCGACTCGGGCAGAGTTGTATTTACTGAGCGCCAAAGGCAGCACGGGAAACCAACTCCTAGATACCCCCTCCCCCCCCACTGGTCCACAAATGAGATTGGACCAAAGCGCTCTGAGCATGCTAGAAGCATGAAAGTAGCGCTATATAAAAGCTATAATAATAATCTAGCCAAATTTAATTCCTCCATCTTGTAGGTAGTTACCCATGTCAAGGACGCACAAATGTTCAGATCATAAGATTATGTCATGAAACTCATATTAGAAATATAATAAAGTTTTAATTAGCTCAATGTCTTGTCTGTAGCAGTCTTCCCCCACTGTCTGTTTGTGTTATCGCCAATGTAGCAGATTAACGACTGTCCACGCGCGCGTGTCTGCATATGTGTGTGTCCGGCTGCTGCTGTAACTCTGAGGAGAAGTGGAATTCTCAACGGCCCACACTTGTGCTGACTCACATGTCCCTCTCGGGACATCACCAATGTAGCAGTTATCGTCCTGGCTATCTGTGCTATCACCAATGTAGCAGTTATCTTCATGGCTATCTGTGTTATCGCCAATGTAGCAGTTATTTTCATGGCTATTGTGATGATGCTTGGTTCAGGCTGTACTGGAGTCAACTTCAATTACTCAGCAGGCGTTTGAGTTTTAGTGTTCGGGTGTATTCAATGCAGTTAACTATCCAACACTTGCACGAAACAAGACACATCGATTTAACTAGTGAACAGAATGGATGAATGCTGATGAACAGTTTAAATAGTAGTTTAATAACGAAATAGGCCACAGTCAATGTTTCAGTAATAATAATAAACCACGTCTACATTATAAGAGATTGTAGCGCTGATTTCTTAGTCTCTAACCCAACATATCCCAAACGTCACTAGTCCCGTTCACAATGCGTCTACTATGGTGCGTCGCTAAATAATTACAATTAAGAATTGAGTACCTACCACTATCTGTGTTATCGCCAATGTAGCAGTAACCTTCATGGCTATCTGTGCTATCTCCAATGTAGCAGTTAACTTCATGGCTACCATTGCTATCGCCAATGTAGCAGTTACCTTCATGGCTATCTGTGTTATCGCCAATGTAGCAGTTCCCTTCATGGCTATCTGTGCTATCTCCAATGTAGCAGTTAACTTCATGGCTATCTGTGCTATCTCCAATGTAGCAGTTAACTTCATGGCTATCATTGCTATAGCCAATGTAGCAGTTATCTTTTAGTGATGTAAGCCTAAAAAGAGACTCCAGATCTCTTTTGATATTGCTTGATATCATTTCAAACTATAAAATTATTGTATAATTGTATATTAATACCAATGTGTTGTAAAAGAGTCTAATTGAAAACAAAATCGTCAAAAAAGACACAAACATGGCTGTTAAGGCATGACGTAGGTCAAACGCATGTTTGCTATAGTCAAGTAAATAGCCCCCGAAGATGTTACGGTTTCCATCCACTCCAATACTTTTTCAAATCCGCCCCTGTTTTCCAAATTCCAAGCTCACCCTTCTCTCATTCCTATCTAACCAACACACGAGAGTGAGTAATTAGATGTGCTCACCTCCCATAACAGGATACCCTGGCTGGACAGTCCAATTCTTTTTATTATTTATTGTCCTTTTTTTTTTGTGTGTGTCGAGAGCGTGAGTCACCCGAGAGGGACATGTGAGTCAGCACAAGTGTGGGCCGTTGAGAATTCCACTACTCTTCAGAGTTACAGCAGCAGCCGGACACACACATATGCAGACACGCGCGCGTGGACAGTCGTTAATCTGTTCGTGTGTGGCTCGCTCACCTCTGCAGGGGGGTTGATGAAGACGCAGCTGGCCATATTGTGGCCATATTGTGGCCAGCGTATTTTGGGGTCAATGTAATGGTAAATTATGATGTGTCATTTCTTTAACACATTAACACTGATGCCTTATCTTTTATAACACAGACGTTACTTCAAAAAAGATTACTACGTTCGATGCGCCATGCATTTAGTCATGCATGTTAACCAATGACTTAAATTCTGCCGCTCAGCCACCGCGCCTCCTATTCTCTATTCATTTTTTGTTATCTTTAACCCTTACCCTAACTTATTATCTTTAAGACGCCGTGCGTCTGTTTGTTATTGAATCTATTCGCTCTCATTCCCATGCAATGTTACATCAATCTTCAAGTAACAGAAACTGTTACAAACACCAAGATCGTTATATGCAGCTCTGCCTCCTATGATAACAATGTCAATATTACCTCCCCCCCCTCACTCTTTTCTGCTCTCGTGTCTCCGTGGTATTACATCCGGTCACTCAAAGACAACCTTACTAGTCAAGGCGTGAAAGTCAATCATAGTCATTCACTTGGTCATCCCATTCTAACCACCTCCCTTCTACATCCCTACACTTGAAGTAATCCCCTTCCTCTTCTCCTCCCTCTTTACTCTCATCCTCTTTAGGATCCTACTTTGATCCCACTTCAGCCTCGATCACCCTCTCCCTTCATTCAGCACCAACTTTTTCTTAGCTTTTTTTAAAAAAATTTTAAGTTAAGGTAAAATGCCTGCTCATGCAATCTCAAGGCCCTTGAAAAAAGCGATTAATATTTTTTTTTAAATTATTGTTGCTTATGGTTTGTATTGTGCTAGAAATGATCTTCCTCGTTGTCATTATCACGTTGAAGGATTCAGGTTAATTGTCCAATATCCAAATTCGCTTAGTTTCCAGACAAGGCAATTCTCCATGTAGTTTTTCTACTAAAAAGGTGTTTTGAATTCAGTGCTTTGATTGGACCTCTTGATAGAGTATCTTGCCTTTGAAGGACATGGTCAGCGTTTTCTGTAGACACTACTCATGAGCATGGGCTGTCACCATTCAGTGGCGTAGCTAGGGTGGGGGGATGAGGGGGGAGAATTTGAAAATGTTTTTTTTACATTAAAAATTAAGTATTACACAAAATGCAGGGGTCCCCAAAGAGGCCAATCCCCCCCCCCGACCCCCCTAACAATGGAACATTTCTAGCTACGCCCCTGTATCCATTTCTGTTGTGTCCGGTTATGATGCGAAAAATTGTACGTTGGTCGTTTCTTGATAGATTATAATAGGAAGTTAGGAACATCAATTGCTCATCCTCTTCAAACAATGAACAACTACAATCAACAATCCACAACAATTAACAATCCACGACAATCAACAATCCACGACAATCACAGATCCACAATAATCAACGATCCACAACAATAAAAAATCCACAACAATCAACAATCCACAACAATCAACAATCCACAACAATTAACAATCCACAACAATCAACAATCCACAACAATTAACAATCCACAACAATCAACAATCCACAACAATCACAGATCCACAACAATCAACGATCCACAACAATTAACAATCCACGACAATCACAGATCCACAATAATCAACGATCGACAACATTCAGCAATCCTCAACTATCAATAATCAACAATCGTCAACGATCCAGACCCATCAACGATCTACACAAATCAAATAATCTTATAACTTGTAGTCAATCATATAAAACTCTAACCAATTTTTTAACAAAAACCTTTCTGTCATCAAAAGAGTACAAGCATGTCTATTTCTTAAACATGCACACTAACCGGCTAGGAAACTGCTGAAACTATTCATTTGAAACCACAAATTCTAATTAAAGCATTTTTTTACCCATTTAGTTGTAACTACTAAAATAAAAACCTAGAAGTCTCCCTCAACATAAACCCAGAAGTTTCTCCCACCATACGAGTTGGATGGGCAACGCAAATTGGATGGCCTTGGGACAATTCAGTTAACTTACAGTAACACCTCCCTCCCTCTCTGCCTCCCCGCTCCTCCATCTTGCTTCTGGTGTCCTTCGGTCCTTTTACTGAACTTAAGCAGACGGTCACTGAAATCAATACATTACATATACTTAAGAAAGGGAGATAAGACTTACTGTAGATTCCAATGAAGCATACGTTGGTCTGAAGGGCTTAGACAATCTCTGTCTTTTGTCTCTGTTATCTAATTTCTACAATTAGTAAGTGCGGATGTTAAAGGCGATCTAGTTCTTGAGTCGACGCGGACATCTACATCTAAAGACATCTGTCGGGAAAAGTAAATGCGATCAGTATTGGTTTTCCAACCAAAACCATCCTTGATTGTGATAGTGTGTTTTGGAGAGGCTAGTTGTGTAGGTACTGTGTGTGACTATGTATGGACAGACCAGTAGACCTTAAGTGTTTGTACTTGGTTGAGTAAACAGCTTAGAAAGTGTGTTACGTATGACTGGGCAGTAGGGGGTCAGTGACCAGCAGATGAATAAATTATTGTAAGAATTTTTTTTTTAAATTAATGAATATGTAAATAGTATCAAACCTTTCTTAATGTATTCAAGATATCTATTAAACTCAAAAGAAAAGGAAACGGTTATTATGGCCACACCGTAAACTCGTAGTGAAGAACTACAACTCAGTTCTTTACAGCTATCATTTCAGACCCTGAGGAAGATTGTTTTAAGAGAAGTTCTAGTTATGTAGGCGTATATGGCACTTTCTTTGAACTGTCGACTGGGAAACTGTTCATAATATTTGCAGCATTCGTTGTTGTTTTTTAGTTTTTTGTTTTATCGTGTTAACAGAACTAGTAGGACTTGTCCTAACAGTCGATTCCAGATTGTCCTTTTAGAGCTATTCTGTTTTGTCCTTGCACAAACTTCTCTATTGCCGTCAAACCTAAGTGATTTCCTAACTCTAACGAGTGGTTTCAAATTGATGTTACCTTGACCTATCTCTTAGTCTGTTGAACCGTTGGGGCACCACGCAAGATTCTCGACCGTCCTTCTCCATTCCTCTCTGTCCTTAGCCTTAGTGAAACTGAACACAGAGGAAAAAGGAAGTGTTAGGTCCTCTGACTTTGCACCCTAAAAAATTATTCCTTTAGTATAAAATTAGATTTTTCCGAAACGGGTTTTGAGTTCAGTTACGGAAAGTAGGTTTTGAGTTTAATGAGTTAAAACAGGTTTTGACTCGAGGTACTTCAAACATTTATAGAACTAGATGACTAAAATAGGTTTCCAATTATATGAGTGAAAACCAGTTTCTCCCTGTATCATTGGCATCCTTACACTCAAGTCAACTGGTCCTTCCACAGACCTCACTAACGAGCTCATCTCAAGCCCACCCGGTGACATAGTGAAGACGTTGCTCCAAGCTTTATCCCCCCCCCCCAACACCTAACGCATGCCCCCCCCTCCTGTTTTACATCTACCCCCCCCCCCCCCCCCCACGGGACACGTGTCATCTTAATGAATATTAGAAATCGATATTCAGGGGGAGAGAATCAAAGTCGGTCTTGGTTTCCTCCCCTTGGCTATATCCGGGAGGAAAAAAAAAGGTAGGTAATTAACAGGAACTTGCCCAAGACATTCACCAGAACAAGTAGGCCTATACATCTATTCACCCCATCCCTTCTCTTTCCCCTAATTACTCCTTATGCCAACCTTTTTTATTATTCAGTATCTTGGAGTAAGATACAATGCGCTGTGATGCTTACAATTATCCTGTATTGAAAGTCGCGTTACAATAACACTATGTCTTGAATACCTGCTCCGCAATTGAAAGATTTCAAGGATCTGAATCCTTAAACTAATCACTTCTAAGTTCCCCTTTCAGACCTTGTGGTCTATAGGGCAGATGATGTAAAGGTCATCTGATTCTGTGGCCTACGGTTAACGAGGGTGTCATGTGGCCAGCACAACGACCAACCGCCTTTACTTTTCCCTAACTAATGTCAGGTACCCATTAGAGCTAGGTAGACTCAAGGGCGCCCGAAAATCCCGAAATAAAAATCCGAGGATTCGAACCCGGGACCTCCAGTGCGGAAGTCAAGCGCTTTACCGCTCACCCACCGCGCCCTCTAATCACTGTTATTAAATAGAAATAATGTACATATCTTTATCAGTTATTATCAGTAAAGTTATTAAGTCTTCTGGAGACGAGAACTGTATGAAAATGTATTGAAGGAATGAGCTTTTTTTTTTAAACGTATGCTAGATTATTACTTTAATTAATTATTTAGAATCATTTGGCATTGCTATAATTGAGATGTATTAATGTTGCACTATAATTCCATTGCAGTATCCTTAACTGTACAGTATAAATTTGTAGTTTAGAAATTGGTATTCAGGATTTTGAATAAGTCTGAGAGATGAGATTAGCTAATATCCCAATTGGATACTCTCGCTTAATCTCCTAGCTTACTTTATTATTATTATCATGATTATTATTATTCTGCAGGTGACTAAAGTGGCTGTTGAGACATGCAACCAGGCCGACTCGTGTCAAGCATGCTTGTTTAATGGCGACCCTTACTGCGGTTGGTGTTCTCTGGAAAGAAAGTGAGTACCTACCACTGACCACTAATGACCACTGAATACCATCAACAAAACTGTAGAACAATACTAAGGTGTTGACATTTTTTCAGCTACCAATCCATAGGTCACAATCTTTTTTTACAAAGCTGATATCAAGTCACTTTGTCTGTCTGGTACAAATTTTGATGACGTCATTTCTTCCACTTCCCATTTTCGGATCAAGTTTGTGATGCGATGGCTTGTCTTCAGACTGTACTGGAGTTAACTTCAATTACTCAGCAGGCGTTTGAGTTTTAGTGTTCGGGTGTATTCAATGCAGTTAATTATCCAATGCAGACATACAACAAGACACATCGATTTAACTAGTGAACAGAATTGATGAGAACCGATGAACAGTTTAAATAATCCTTTAATAACGAAATAGGCCACAGTCAAATGTCTCAGTATTCCTAGTAAGAATAAAACACGTCTACACCCAAAGAGATCCTAGCGCTAACTGATTTCTTAGTCTCTAACCCAACATATCCCAAACGTCACTAGTCCCGTTCACTATGCGTTCACTATGCGTCTTTTATGGTGCGTCGCTAAATAAATATAATTAAAGAATTGAGTACCTAACAAGTTGAAACTTTGCACAATTATTAAGTATTCGTAACAAAACATGAATCAATAATCTAAATTATATAGTAATAATTAATTTCTATAGTTTTATATCGAAGTATTCTACAGTATTAAAATATTTGCTACTTTTTATATTTTTGCTCGTTCTTTTTCACATAAGCTATGATCCGAAGATATTTTTTTCCTTGGATTTTTTTTTTTCTGTTAAAGATTTTAATTTAAAGTAATGAAATTCAAAAAGAGCTCCTGCGTTAATTGACATATGTTCCATGTCTGTATGGTGTTTATTGAATTATACGTATATGGATACAGTAGGTTATTATTTTGATAAAGGAAGTAATAGAATGCAGGACCTTTTACTTATTTAAGGTTACGGATTGTTTTACAAATAATTTCTGTAAAAAATATTATTTTATGTAATTCACGAAAACAGATATCACCCTCGCATATTTTTCAAACGTTTATGAAGGTTACGGATTTTTTTACAAATAATTTCTGTAAAAAAATATTATTTTATGTAATACACGAAAACAGATATCACCCTTGCATATTTTTTAAACGTTTATACGCCACTGAAACCTCTCAAAGGCGGCGCCATACACTAGACTTACAGCATTATACTAAATTATCTCCCCCTTTTTACTCAATGTTTACATTTCACTTGACATTCACTTTCGGCCAATAGACATCAGTCGTACCCCTCGTGACTGTTTATTTTAAATAGTCAGAACCAGAGCTACTAAAAAGCCGCATTAGTTAAATTACCTCCATTCCTTTCATTTTCTTGACAAAACGTATTTTCTCTTATGGTAACTATATTCAACATAATTTTTTTGGGGGTATCTAGACTAACCTTTAACATAAATATTTTTTCTTTCTGTTCTCCATTCCTTGGTGAAACGGTTTAACTAATCATTTTGTTCCCTGTATAATCTAAAAGAAAAATAATATTTTCGGGGGAAAAAAGTAATATTTTAATGTCGTTATCCTGACCGTAGTTTGAAAACACGCTTCCGCTAATAATAAATCTTCCGGTCGTGGGGCTGACCTAATTTAGTTCGTCTCGGAATGTATCGTTCTGTTTTGGTAATTTAACAAACACGGGTGGCTTTCATCTTTGGAAGGGATTTTTTTTTTCTAAGCGGTAAAAAAAAACACAAAAGAAAGTTTTCTTTTTAGTTGAAGATAAAAACAAAACAAAGGGACACAACATATATAATCCTAATATGTAAATGATAAGTAGAGATAACTCCAGGCTTCTTACTTTGATAATCAGGAAAAAAAAAACAGAAATCTAGTAAAAGGCAGGCCATTATTTTGGTCTCGCACTACACACACAGACAGCCGGAACAGAAATCCCATAAGTCACACAGTCCCGAGTTGGCGCGAAAATTCCATTAGTCGTCTGCTTATATTATCTTTACAATTCCAATGTTTTCTTACAAAGCCAACTCACGCCGTCTATCTATCTACAAATCTGTCTGTCTCTCTCTCTCTAGTACAATTTTAAACACAGATCAATTCGAAAATGTTTATAATTGTTTTCTGTTCTTAGCAAAACTGGAATTAAACTTGATGTAAAACAAAAAACATATCGTATGCTCGCTTCCTGATAGGGCGGTATGCGCGCTGGACTGTCCTTCTGTCATCTCGATTGTCCCTGGTTCATGCCCTGCCAGCTGCCTTCCGCCGTCGTCCTGCGAGAGGCTTGCACTAGGAAGTAGATTATCTTTAACTCTGAAGTAACATCAAACTGTAAAACATACCACTAAAGACACATTTCGGCATCTGGTTTACTGTTGCGCCATTTCGTATAACGTTTGTCTAGAAACTGATTAACCTTTACACTAACTAGCCGACGTCAAAGTCAGAAAATATCGGAATTTCCCAGTTTGGAAAAAAAAAATGTTTACATCATCAATCCACCCTCATGATATTTATTTATTTTAACCGTTAAAACAAAATGGCTGCCTGTCTTCCACATCAAACCTTGAAGAATCGTATGCGGTGGAGCCAAAACAAAACAAAACCTCCGACCCTTATCCCCCCCCCCCTTTTTTTTTCCCCAGCTTTTCACGCTCAGAGAAAAATAAAATAAAAAAGCGTTACTTGTAAACAAGTGAGACAAACTCTCTCTTCTTAACTGTCATGGGATAGTACAAGAAACTCTTTTCTTAAACAGTGGTTAATCTTTCCTTGCCAGTTTCTTATCGTCATAAACATGGGCTTTGTATTTCTCTTCTAGCCTACACACACCCACCAACATTTTGAAGCATATTATACTATTAAATAAAAAAAATAATTTAGAAAACAATTTGTACATTTTGATTCAATCTTTTTCTCTTTCGCAGCTAAAACATACATGCATTCACTAATACATACACCAATAGTATAACACAATCTTATCATTGAAAAATAATAAATCAAGCCTTAGCAAATAAGCAATAATAATAAATTATTTCTAGCAGACAATTACTGTTACGTCATCGTGACATCATATTTGGAAAGTGCAAGCCACGAACACAAAAGATAATAGACTCAGACATTAAGCATCGACCTCTCCTCTACTTGTGCTTTTACAAGGAGAATAGTGAAAATGAAAAGAGTACAAGAAAAGAAGAGCAACCCCTTAAAGACTTCTCTTTACAGTTACCTGCCCCTGACACTCGATGTGTTTATTTTCAAACTGATCCTTACGATAGCCATCGGAGAACCGACTACACCCGAAGCCAGCCTCCCACACACGCACGCGCGCACCTCCATTACCCTAGACGAGCTTTCCCACACCTCCAGCGCCCACTCTTTGTTTATTTCCTCGCTGTACTTACCTTACAGGGGCGGAACCCAATTTTCATTGGCAGGTCATTGGTAAACTGTGTCACTAGGAGATTTCAAACAGTCTTCAGTTCATTTATACAACAAGTGTGTGTGTGTGCGCGCATGGGTTTTATGACCTGCGCCATGAAGAAGTAAAAAAAAAAGTTCCCCTTTCAGACCTTGTCGTCTATAGGGCAGATGATGTAAAGGTCATCTTATTCTGTGGCTTACGGTTAACGAGGGTGTCATGTGGCCAGCACAACGACCAACCGCCTTTGCTTTTCCCCAACTAATGTCAGGTACCTATTACAGCTGGGTGGACTCAGAGGCGCCCCAGGGGTCCGAAATAAAAATACAAGTCTTCACCGGGATTCGAACCCGGGACCCCCCCAGTTCTGAAGCCAAGCGCTTTACCGCTCAGCCACCGCGGCATAGAGAAAGACGACTTAAAAGGCGTCAGACCTAGGCGTATAATACATTGATTTAATAGTAGCTTTAATTTATTAGGCTTTGCAAATTTCAGAAATCGCAAATTGAGGGGGGGGGGTGACTAAGTGATAGTATATAGACAACCTGAATATATTTATGAATATAATGTTGAATTTGGTTATTCGGGCAAGCCGTTTAATCGGACCAAATCGTGAAGCAACGAAGCATTTTCTATTTTACAGCCGATTCCGGTTAATCCAAATCAATTGTTTTCGTGTCAATAACCGATTGGTCCAATTAGCCGGATTCGAGTTTTATTGCAAGGCTTAAATTAACATCAGGAGGCGCGGTGGATGATTGGTGAAGCGATTGGCTTCCGAACCAGGGGTTTGTGGTTCGAATCCTGATTAAGACTGGAATTTTTAATTTTGGGATTCTCGGGCACCCCTTAGTACACCCACATGACATTAGTTAGGGAAAAGTAAATGCGGTTGGTCTATGACCTCATAACACCGCAGAAACAGATAACCTCTGCGAGCAATTGTAGAAAGACTAAAATGTTAGAAAAGGGGAAAACTTAAAAAAAAAATAATCATCGTTTGACAGGTCTTAAAGTTGGAGAATATGATTTCCTTTATTCCTTTCTCACAAATCTTACCAGAGTGTTAAGAAACTAATATAATGATCACAACGTTGTACTTTCTGTACTGATTGACAAACTCTTCCAGGAAGCTAAACATTTCTACTTTCGTTTTGTTTTAAAATGGCTTCTCATTGCCAACGACACCATTAATTTATAAAAACATAATCCCAATTCTAGACAGATATAATTTTTGTAAGCAGCTTTTAGCCAGACAATTTCGGACTATGTATATTTAGATACACAGTTTGATGTGAGCTTTTTTTTAAAGCTAGAGTCCAGGGGTGGGCAACTTACGGCCCGCGGGCCACATGCGGCCCGCCGAAATGTTTTATGCGGCCCGCGAAAGCCTAAATAAATCATTATAAATATCTATAGAAATTATTGAAACTTTTGATTCTTATCACTTGCAATGAAGAGGCTAAAGAAAAATTGTCTCTAAACGTCTTTCTAAAGAGTTTAAAAAAAACGAATATTATATTTAATAGCAATACTATATAAATTCAGTAAAAGACATAAGCACTGTCAAGTATTAAACCTATGGAGAACTGTGTTGAAAGAGTTGGGTTGGCTTGTACAAGATGGCAAGGGTAACAACTGATGGAGCTTTGACTGAGAA
>JADKLZ010021534.1:5023-40229 GCA_021533235.1 Biomphalaria straminea | reverse complement strand
CTATCTATCTATAAAAAGTAAAGTTCCCCTTTCAGACCTAGTGGTCTATAGGGCAGATGATGTAAAGGTCATCTGATTCTGTGGCCCACGGTTAACGAGAGTGTCATGTGGCCAGCACAACGACCAACCGCCTTTACTTTTCCCCAACTAATGTCAGGTACCCATTAGAGCTGGGTGGACTCAAGGGCGCCCGAAAATCCCGAAAATAAAAATCCCATCCTTCACCAGGATTTGAACCCGGGACCTCCAGTACGGAAGCCAAGCGCTTTACCGCTCAGCCACCGCGCCCTCATCTATCTATCTAATCTAATCTAATCCATCCATCCATCCATCCATCCATCTATCTATCTATCTATCTATCTATCTATCTATCTATCTATCTATCTATCAGTCTGTCAGTCTGCCTGGCTGTCAATCTGATATTCTGGTATCTATCAAATTTTGTTTTTTTTTAGACCAAAAGACCAAATACGTTTTTTTGTTTTATTTTGATTTCATCCTCCTAATTATTTGTCTTTTATTTTCTTTGTCTTTGTCGATTTTTTTTTTTTTCTCTTTTTCGTTGTTATACTCGTTCCCGTGAATGACATCTCCACTATGCAGGGATAAAACAAGAGAAGATAATGCAGTCAGAAGGACATACTACTTAGCTTACACGTCAATGCTTTGTCTCCCCCTAAACAAGATGGCCGGCGTACACCAAGCCTCAAGTGTGAGTTAAGGCCATCTTGATTATTCCACTCGGCCAGGACAATCAAACATCCACATGCGCTGCCCCCTGCTGGTTTCCACAGCTTTGGCGCCCCGACGTGGGCACCCCACATGACTCCCAGCGCATGATTATTGATGAGGCTCTATGATTACCTCAAGAATTAAGCAAGGCATTTTATATGCACATATAATCATATATGTATTTATATATATATTATATATATATATATATATATATATATATATAATATATGATGATGAAAACTTATAGTGAAAAAGGTAATAATTCAGAGAGATTGTCAAAACTTTTATGCAAATCTATTAAACCAATTACACATATGAAGCAACATTTTATATAATTTATCTAATTTTTGCTTCTGTATTAGCAACATGGATCCTCTGTTTAAATTAAATTTTCATTGGTACTAAGTTAATCGTACACAGTACTGCAATAAATTTTATATCTTTCAGTCGTAGGCTTTAAAAAAATATTTAAGTCATACTCATACCCATTTTTAAAGTTACAAAATGAAACAAATAATGATCTTCCAACAACATACTTTTTCCTTTACAAATGAAGTACACCCCATACTTAAGTACTCAGCAATCCAATCGCACTACCGCTTACCACACTTCCCTCATTGTATACGCAACCACCATTCATAAACATCGCAATGAAGTACAACGTCTCTGGTGCATGTTCAAATCCACTCCCTACCTTTTCTTTATCGTCGTGTGTACGCCATCTTGTCACGTGACTAATAACTATGAATTTTAAATTACCCTCTCCATGCGCCCCCTCAAAGGAGCAGTTAAAATTTCAAGGTGTGAGCAGCTCATCGGGATCCCCCTCTGCTCACCCCTCTCCCAGTGCACCACGTCAGCCTTTTTTTTTATTAGCCTCCTCTTTCCTCCCTCCTTCCCTCAGTCGTGTTGTGTTACACCTCAATTCTCTCTCCCCATCACTCCACCGGGGGCCGTTCCCCAGTAGCTCGTCTCAGACTACAGGTTCTAATCTCTCAAAACCTGAGCGAACGTCAGCTATGAGCTAATTGTGAGCTAATTTATTATACAAGAGCTAATTCTGGGTTTTTTACTCACTTTTTTTTTTCCACTCAGAAATGCACTTTCACACACACACACTCTCTGACGCTCAATTCCAGGTAGAGACGTCTTCATTATGCCTCCCACCTCTCCTGAAAAATTTAGATCGAGGCTGGTGCTTGGGCTACACAGTGCAGCCTTGGCCTTGTAAGAGGCCCTAGGGCATCTGCATAGCTTGCAACATCTTTAATGACAACTTCGCTAGAAATTATATTTTAGAGTATCTGATTGGTTCCACCGTCCCATGGCCCCAAATGAACTATAAAAAAAAATAAAAGAAAGAAAGAAAGAAATTATGCAATGAATTAAAAGCCTTCCTGTATCTATGTCTGAATACATAAATAAAATAAATTCATATGTCGCTATTACTAGTATCCCATTCACAAAATCTTAAATCACAGTAAAGACTTAGAGCTACGCTAGTAGACGAGTCACACAGTTCTACTATATTTCAGATAGAAACCAAATTTCCCACAATTAAATGTAATTTTTATTATTTTTATTATTATAAGTCCTTGCGATGTTCCCTTCTATCGGATGCCCTAATCAACTGCATAGTTTGCCCATGACTAAGGCCGGCCCTGCTCTCCATCTGTCTCTTGTCTTTTGTCAGTCCCTTTCGTTGACAGGCCCGTCTATTTCTGGAACTTGTATTCTCACTCATGTCAGTCTTTCCCTGGTACAATCCCTTTGCGAGCCCTGGGGACATGGGGACATGGACATACAGTCTTAACTTTGGGCTTTTTTCGACAATACTCAGAAACTCATCACGGGAACTGATCGCCATTGGGATCCTATCTTAAATTTCCTAATTTATGACGAGGTCTTTGTCGGCGATACCTAGAACCCTTGTGTAGCGTCTCAGCAGTGGCGTAGCTAGGGTGGGGGGAGGAGGAGGGGGGAGAAGTTAAAATCTCCCCTTCGGCCCACCCCCCCCACTTGAGGTGTGCCCACAAATTCAGGGGGCCTTTAAAGAGGTCACCCCCCCCCCGGGGGTCTTCTAATGATGGAAAATTCTTAGCTACCCCCTTGTATCTCAGATTTCATGAATATTATTTCATTTATTAAATCTAATTTATAATTTTCTAGTTATTTTTATTTCATTTCATATTTACTTTGTGTTTTTGTTCTGTTATCTTCAGATTGTGGTATGAAATTTGAAAACTCCGATCGAAGCAGACGTAGCCAGTGAGAAAATTTAAAAACAAGAAATGGACGCGAATGGTGCTGATGTTTCCGGAACAAAATGACAATGGTTTTGTTAACTAAAACAACGGCATATACTTAGTGCTACTTGTAGGAACTATTTAAAAAAAAAGAGAAAGAAAGAATTGATTCGTTTGGCAGAAGAGTTACTTTCCCCTGAAGGATAGGAATAGAGGGAGATAATTGAAAAAAAAAGGAGAGAGAAAATGGATTTGTTTAAAAATAGATCGACACAGATAGTTTGGAGGACAGGAGGATGGGCCCTAACCACTCTGGTGGTTTTGGTGACAATGATGGCGATGCCCCTGGAGACCAGATACATCGGGCCTAAGCTGACACATATGGTGCTGGACGATTCGACTGGAATCGTTTACGTGGGAGGTAAATATAACAGCTTAAACACTTCTATATATCTGTCTATCTCTCTCTCTCTCTCTTTCTCTCTCTCTCTCTCTCTCTCTCTCTCTCTGTATATATTTCTTTCTGTATATGTGTCTCTCTCTGGCTGTCTCCAAATCAATTTATCAATCAATCTAATTATTAATCTAATCAATCATCCACCTCTATATCTCTCTGTTTTTGTCATTTTTTTCGCCCTCTGTAGATATCTTTCTCTCTAAATATATATATTTCTATCTGTATCTGTCTTTCTCTCGTTGTCTCCTAATCAATCAATCAATCGATCAGTCAATCAAATCTGCTCATCATGTGCAACCTTACTTTGTGTCTGACTTTCTGTCCGTTTATCTGTCCGTCTAAATGTCCCCTAATGGCTCCTCCATTAGTTTTTATCCTCCATTCGATCTTCGCTTCATCTTTCACAAACCAGCTGGCGGCGGGGGGGAGCAGTGCGGAGACAATGGGTCTTTGATCGATGTCACTGTCTAATTGATTGACTGATTGATTGACTTGCTGATTAGATGAAATGTTTTTGATTTTTTTTTTTTATTATTATCTTGACACTTCTTTCCCCTACCCCCCCCCCCACTTCTCTCACTACATGATCTCACATTTGACTGGCAGGTGAGAACAGATTATACCAACTGGACTCGGAGTTAAATCCGCTAATGGTCGTGGCGACAGGGCCGAAGAACGACAGCATCCACTGCATGCCCCCGCACGTGCTGGAACCCTGCAAGGTGAATCGGACGACCTCCAACAACTACAACAAGGTAAAACTTCTATACACCCCCTCCCCCCTGTTTTTCCTTCTCTTTCTAAACCGGGGAATCCCCAGCTCCTACTACTAACTTTTGTCCTCTTCTACAATTAACGATTGTGCGTTAGGCTATTTTTAGTTCTGTTGAAAATTTACTGTTGTTTCGTGAAATGTAAACACGTTGCGTATTGTTTGTAATAAAACTAAAACGACATTGACGCGAACGCCACGTGATATGTATCATACGGAAGATAATTGTAATGATGATAATGATAAGTGTTGCTAAAAAAGGGTCTCTAGCTTTGTTTTGTTTGCGTTCCTGGTTTAGAAAATACAAGATTAAAAAAGCTTCAATGTCAGAGGTTTGAATGATGTAGTGCAGCGCGGACTTCATGTATCTATATACTTCCTTGATTATAAAAGACTGCCCTCTTCATTTAGGAAATAAATTATGATGATTGATTAAGACTTGCTTTTCAGTTATGGTATGGATTATGTGGTTTCAATATGAAGACTAGATTCTTTGTTGAGGTAAAGCTTGATGTGGCTTGGTCATCTGGGTTTTTGTAAACGTATTTGAAGGTATGTAGGTGGGAGAAAGACAAGAGAAGCACACAATAGGCCTACCCAGTTGTCTGGAACCGAAATATTTTGGGGGCGGGGCCTGTTGTCAGCTTTAAGTTAATGGAACAGTCCAGGCCAATTGATTACACTGACTGACTAGGGCCAGTTTAGCACACCACATTGTCTAAGGCTATGCCAGAAAGGCTCTTCGTTCGACAAAATTTTTGCCAACTTGCGACTAAGTTTGACTGGACCATTTCCGACCACTGCAAGGCATAAGAGTACACCCCACCGACACGATTTAAGATGATTTTGTGTATTCTATAGATGTGTGTGTATTCTATATAGATGCGTGTGTATTCTATATATGTGTGTGTATTCTATGTTTGTGTGTGTGTGGTTAATATGGGGTAGAAAATAACATGATTTGATAGGGAAGCGTTTTTCTTGGCTAAATGGGGCATCAATCTGTCCCCCTCCCTCAAGTTTTAACAAAAATCATGTTTATTATCCTGCTATTTTTATCTTTTCAACTCATATCTGAAATAGGCTTCAAAGTAACATAACTGCATAGTCGATTGTGAGAAGGGTGCGCTCTAACCATCTTCAAAGATAATTATGTGGGTCAAATGTAGAAGTTGCAGGGCCGGATTAAGAAGAGTACAAGAAGTTGGAGCTGTGAGGCTCCAGGTCTTGCATTATGCTTTATATTTGCATTTAGTGTATAAAAACAAATAGTTTATGACATTAGGATGATATTATTTTTTTTCGTATTTTTACTTTTATTTTTTCCATTTTTTTTTGTTAGATTGCTCTATTAAAGGTTAATTTGTTGTTTATGTCAATGTTGGATTAGGAAGAATAATAACTTATTTTACGTTTCAAAATTGGACGTTGAAAAAACAAAATTTGGCTTAGGTGGACTCAACTGTGACTCAATATAAATCACAATGTGTCTGGTCCAAATTCAGTCATTGATTCGTCAGTCCTCAGCAATCTGTCTAAATTTGAAAATATTGGTATATTAAAAAATATAATTGGTCTAGCATTATAAAAGCGTTTATTTAACACAAACAAAAAGTAAATTTAATTAATAAAAATATAAAAAAAAAAACAGACGTGACGTAAGGGAAAGAACTGTACATTTATATTCATATAAGATTAGTTTTGCTTTTATCAATACAAAACCTAATTAATTAATTACCTCTAATTTTCAAAGTTTCAACTTGATGTGAGGTCAAATGTGAGGACAATAGTACGCGGTAGAAACAACGCGTACAAAAACTGTACCAAACAGACAGAGCTTCGTAAAAAAATAACAAAATAAAAAGCCAAATTTAACTTAATTCAAATGCGCACTACTAGACATTTAAAACGTTAGAAATTTCCCAACGAAAATACCCACATTGTCAGTGGAGAGTCATTATTTATAGATAAAAGCTAAAAAAAAACACACAAAAAGAACGTATTTGTTCTTGATCGACTTGTAAACATCAAATGATTCTCATGGCTGGAAACGGCTCTTGTGCCCGAGGCCAGACAATAGCTCAATTGAATCCTTCTATCTCTAACTAGCTTTAATTTGACTCAAGTCTCAAAGCAATTACTGAATGCAGCAAAGGCATAATTTGTCCTGAATCGAAGTTTTTCAAAATTTTCTTATGTCGACGTATTGATTTCTGCCTGAGAGAGAATGTCTGCTGCCCTTTTCTGTCTTGGAAAGCTCCAATCAAGAGTTTTGTGATCATTTCATGCAGAATTCGGTTAAGGGCAAGGTGACCAGTTTCAGTAATGGTGTTGTGTGGCCAGAACTGTGTACTGACAAGTGTGTACATGTGTGTGTGTGCATGTGTGTGTGTGTGTGTGTGTGTGTGTGTGTGTGTGTGTGTGTGTTGTGGTCGTTTCTTTCTTTTTTTTTAAGGTTCAACTTCTGACACCTTGTTTTGTCTTACAAGTTTTGGACGTTGCTTCAGAAATAAAATAACTACGTCTAAGTCCAAAATCTTGAAGGAAGTGGTCAATGTTTGAACTCTGGACCACTGACAACCAGGCAGAAATCCCCTTTCACAACCTCATCCTATGTTTCGTCAATTAGTCTTTTAAATGTGTAAACTATAGATCCAATATCGTTGGAACTACTTTATCTTCTCGTGTGACAGACTGACTGACTGACTGACAAGCCCGTTTTAGTTAATATCGCGTTTTTTGTATTGCAAGACAAATACATTATAATCTACATGTACATCTATTAATGTAATATTCAGAAGAACACCAAAGAGTTTAGCTATAAAGGTACAAAGTCTACCAAATTATCCGTCATCCTACGTGAAATCGATCGCAGAACTCTCAGTCGACCAGCCGGACATTCGATTTTCCATGATCGTTTCTTACATTGAAGACATTTTATTATTTCATGAACAGATTCTGTTGGTTGACAATCTAAGGCGGAACCTGATCGCATGTGGGACCCTGTTCCAAGGCATGTGTGAAGCCAGGAGTCTGGTGAACATCTCCAAGTTAATGGTGGATGACGCCTCTACGGAGCTGAAGAATTTTGCCGTGGCAGCCAACACAGAGAACGCCTCCACTGTTGCATTCATCGCCCCAGGGCCGTCGCTGGTCATGGAGACGGTACTATATGTAGCTACCACATATACAGGTGAGTTTAGTCATTAATTCTTTGCAGTACTCAACATTCAGTCTAGTCCGGAACTATCTTAAACAATAGTCCTTCATCTGTTAGACAAAGTATTGAGTTATTCTTAGGAGACAGACAATCAGACGGACGGATAGATAGATAGTTTGATTAGACAACCAGACAAACTGACAGAATGATAGATAGATAGATAGATAGATAGATAGATAGATAGATAGATAGATAGATAGATAGATAGATAGATAGATAGAAAGATAGATAGATAGATAGATAATCATACAACACCTTATTAGCACTTCGCGAAAGAAAACTATTAGATACCAATACTGAGATATTTAAGCCTTGAACTGGAATATATTAAAAGTAACGTAACATTTTAACATTATCTTAATGTTTTTTTTCACAAATAGTACCTATTAAATGACGTAGGCTAATTCTCTCTTCTTTTATCTCCCCCCCCCCCCCCCCCGCTCCCCTTAAACGCCGTGTCACGCTTCCTAGGCACGAGCGAGTCCAGCCAGGTGAATCGTTACGAGGTCCCAGCCATAGCCACCAGGAGTCTCCACAAAGAGTCCCGCTTCTCCCTGGCCGTGGACGACAACTTCCTGGCCAAGAGCAAGCTGTCCGCGCTGTTCCTGAAGCCCAACGTGGTGACGTCCTACCTCATCAACTACGTCTACGGCTTTAGTTCCGCCGGCTTCAGCTACTTCCTGACCGTCCAGGACGAGAAACCGTCAGCCGTGGCCTCTCTGGAGACCAGGATCTCCAAGGTCACCAAGATCGTGCAGATCTGCCAGGTAGATAGCTACTTGTACTCCTACGTAGACATTCCTCTCATCTGCACCAAAAATGGAGTTCACTACAACATTTTGCAGGCGGCCAGAGTTGTCAGACCTGGAGAGGAGTTGGCCAGAGACATGTTCCCCGACGGTAATGTCGAGGATGTCCTGATGGCCGTTTTCACCAACACCACTGGCTCTCAGCGGGTGGACTCGGCTATCTGTGTTTACACCATGAGAGAGCTGCGAGCTAAATTCTTGGAAAATATAAAATTGTGCCACCAAGGGAACTCTTCAGTCAGCGGCGGAGGATATTTATACGGAACATGCCCACACCAGGTAGGATTTGAAACATTTAGAAATTCTTCTTTTAACATTTTTTTTCTCTTGTAGACATCGAGAAATTAATAAGAATTTTCACTCCAGTGTCTTACAGGGTAGTCTCAAAAAGCGGCCTTAAAATTATTGGCCCAAACCGATACTCATAGCCTCTTCTTCACTTGATGACTAAATTCAGTGGGCAATTAACGTGCATTGCCAACACCTTATTTTGATCTAAAGGGGCCATGAATATTAATTTTTAATATTATACTCTATTAAGTGGGCAATTAACGTACATTGCAAATATAATTTTTTTTAAGTCAGTAGGCCAAGAACATGCATTTTGATAACCTTTATGTTGATTCAGTTTGCTATGACAGTGTATTTTCAAAATCGTTTATAATATAATATGTTTCTTTGTATTGCCATATGCGTGACCTTTTAGAATGTTACAACAATTTAAGTATTACCATTGAATAAAACCAAAACAGGTTTACTCTATACGCATAAAGAAATACTTCGCCTGCTGTTATTCCCCTTTGATACTTTCGGATTTGATACATGCTATGTGCTCAGTCATGCAATTTAAATCTCTCTCTCTCTCTCTCTCTCTCTCTCTCTCTCTCTCTCTCTTTCTTTCTTTCTTTGACCCAAACACCGAGCCAACCTTCTCCCCCCCCCCTCCCATCACACACTCAACTTACCAGTGGTCTGCATTCGTACTTTGAAGTCCATCCAAGCAAAAGAGCGAATTTCGATTTTTTTTTAGATGTCGATGGAATCAGGGGAGGAGACCACATGGGAGGTAACTATAGGTGTGTGTCACGGTTGTGGGGATGGGGGATTCTCTGGGAATGAGGGGATTTTGACAGTGAAAGTGAACGAAAAAAAAACGGAGAAATAGGGGGAAGGGGCATATTGACATTTTGTTGACGATTGCAATTTTCTGCTTCATTGGTGTCGGCATTATCGATAATGAAAATCTTTTTTTTTCGAGAGGGGGGTCACTGACAGAAACACGCTAGATCAGTGATTCCCAAAGTGGTCCCCATGGACCCCCAGGGGTCCACGAGGACTTCCAGGGGGTCCACGAAATTGAAAAAAAGAATTGGGGGTCCATGACATCCAAATGGGGGTCCCCACCAGAGTGGATCTCATTTAAGAAGGAATTAAGTTTCATATAAATCTCACATTAATGGAATCACCTATTATATCATACATATATACATTATTTATACGTTATTATAGCTAGGCCATTAAATAATCAAAACATTATTGGAATGAAAAACATATTTTGAATTTTAATACCTCATTAAAATAACTCAATTTGGTCTAGAGATAACTAATATTTAACATGGCTGAATCCAAATATAAAATAGACGGTGGTGATAATTTTCAAAAAAATTTTTCTTCTTTATCGTCGAACTTATATTGCCTATGTGTCTTTTATTTATCAACACTTTATGTAATGACACCATGAAACCACCTTATCTGGAGGATCGTTGGAGACAAGCCACCCTGATAAGATTTGAAAAACTATTGAACACTCCATGACAAAGTTGAGAAAAGAACTACAATTGACAAAATATTTGTTTTCAAATTTTAAGGAAAATATAATGGTTTACTGTGTCTTAAAACTCTTGCAAAATTATAAAAATGACATACAATTAGCGAAAAAAATGAATGATTTAGCCAGCAGATGAATTTTTTAAAACTATTTTGTACACAAACTTGCATCTTATTTTTGCTAAGAATTCTTATAAGCAACAAATAGTTCAAAGGTCTATATATGAACCGAGTTGTGCATGTCATGACGAATTTTTATTTGCACATGTTCGTTTATTTAAGGATAAAAAAATTCACGACAAAATTTCGTTTTGTGAAAACTGATAATTGACAATAAAGTCGAACACATTTGATGTTTTGATAGCAACAAATGGAGCAGTAGTATATCTTGATTCCAGGAATATCTTCAAGGAGTGCATGATGTATGTTTAAAAAAAATTGTTTTATTTAATTTAATAACTATATTTGCATAGTGTAGTTTTGTCTAGTTATAACTTTAACAAAAAGAAATGTAGACTAGACAGCGTTAAGTATTTGAAATTGAACTTCGTTACTTCCTTGTCAAACAAGAGAGTGTTAATGTGCCATTTTTATGATGCAGTGCTCCTATTTCTTCTCTGTGGTTCTCATAGAGCTCATTAGTTATAATGATCTTAATTTTAAATTATTTTTTCTCCATTGGGCCATTCAATAAGTATTCCAGCTCCTTCGTTTGTTGTGGCTTTCTGAGAACAATCCATGAAAACTCTGTTAGGGCAATGGTATTGTAAAAGAGTTCACTAAATTTTTTAGCTCTGTTGGAATATAGCTAAATATTTTTTCTTCTAATGTAAGTCTTTGCAAGCAACATAATTCTGCAAACAATATATTTCTCTATACAGCTGGTCGAGTCAATCTTGTCTGGTAATGATGTATTCTTTTTTTATCCAAATTATTATGTTTCAAGAAATCCACCAAAAACAGCTCTTTGTGAAACAACAAATCTTAATATGAAAAATAATCTCCGTTGCAATGGAAGTGGAGCATGCAAACCTTTAAAAACAAAAAGTTTCCAATGTGTTTAGTGATAGTAAACTATACATATTAGCTGTTACATAATGAGTTTAAATTTCAATTTTGTTAATAAATTTATTGTAAAAAAATGAATTTAACTTAAAATGTAGTTTTAAATTACTTTTTCACTCCCCATGTCACTGGTTGGAAAATATGTAATTTGAAATTGATGAATTTTCAAAAATTCAATATAACTTAAACAGGTGGTCCACGGAAAACCAAAAAACATGTCAAGGGGTCCACGAGACAAAAAAAGTTTGGGAACCACTGCGCTAGATCGTCAAAATGCCAACAAGAAGCAAATACGAAGTTGACAGCACACACACGCGCGCGCGCACAGACATGGTGGGTAGCTCTCGCAAATAAGATTTGTGTGAGGGTAGTTTGTAAACAACAGCGATTGTCAGATTGATGATTCGGGGCAGATAGATGGTCTGTGCGCGCGTTCGGCGTGCTGCACATGTAGATAATTGTTTGTCTTTGTTTCTTGCTGTTTACCGACAACCCCGGTCAGGCCTTTGTTCAGTTCGGTGCGGGAGTTATGACACATGGACATAGGTTTGGGGGTTAGCTGTGGCTTATGTACATGCTGCTCCACCCTCACTCTCTCTCTCACACTCTCTCTCTATATATAACTTACACACTCTCTCTCTATCTCTCACACACACACACTTACACTCACTTTCTCTCTAGCTCCTTCTTAAATCCCTTTTCGGCTCTCACACCTTAACTCAAAATGCGTTCTTAAGTATCCATTCTTTTATTCTCTCTCTCTCTCTCTCTCTCTCTGTCTTTCTCTCTCTCTCTCTCTCTCTCTCTAATTCACCCTCAATCTTTCAAGCTTCAAGCATTTTCTATCTCTCTTATTTCCTCTCTCTTCTACCCCCGTTCTCTCTATTTCTCTCTATTTTTTCACCTTTACTATTTCAAGCACTTCCTCTCTCTCCTCTCTCTCTCTCTCTCTATCATTCACACACACACACACATAACATCTCATTCATTTTCACTCTAACTCGCTTATTAATTCCTGTTGCGCTAACTTACTCTTTAGCTCAATTTACTTTCTTCATTCTCATTCACCTCTTTCCCTCTGCCTTTCTATCTCCCTCTGTCTCTGTCTCTCTCTTTCTCTTTTTTTCTATCTCTCTCTCTCTGTATATATGTATATATACTACTTGACATTAGTAATTTGAATCTACTGTAACCAATACTTTCTTGTATATATGCTACATCGAACAACTCACAGTGTATCTTGAGTCTACGTCCCACATATTTCCCTTCGTGTAGACTACCACAAGATACAGAAAGAAAAAAAATAGAAAACAGTCTCTTAAAATTATTTACCTTCAAGTGAGCAATGATTGACTGACTCATAGACTCGCGTTTGAGCAATTCACAGTCAAATCTTGTAAAGTGTCGTTTTGTTTCTATTACATTTTAGTCCCGTTTGTTTTGTTTAGCATTTTCACCTGCATTTAGCATTACCTCCCCTTTAACATTACTTCCCCTTTAATTTTATTTTTCCCCTTCTGTAGTCTGCTTTGTGCATTCATTTTTTACTTAGACTTCTATAGTGCCTCTTAAAAAAAAAACAACACCCATTCTGTTGTTTAGTATTCATAAGGTAAGCGTACATTATAGCCACAACAAAGGGAAGCAATCAAATAAAGTTTACAGAGCATCACCATAATACACGCTATAAAGCTCAATAAAAAGGTCTTAACCCTTTTGAAAGCGTTTTTTATAATTCTAGAAATAAATCAGTCAGTCAGTTGTTTGGAACTTAGGAGAGGTACATTAGCGCTTGAGAAAGTGAAGAGGACTGTTAATGGTTCACCTGTTAAAAGACACTTTATCACTTGAAAGACTGGGATTTGATGTAGAAGTAGGGCAAGCATAGTACACTACAAGTCACCATGTGGGTAGCTTATGTCACGTACAGTTCTGCATCTGTGTGCTAGTGCGTGCGTGAGCAGGGGCGTTGGTTAAAGATGGGTTAGGGAAGCGGCTCTCAGCCTTTTAATCTTGGCGACCCTTTTTCACAATCCTCCACTCTGCCGCGACCCCCCCCCCCTTGCACATACACACAGCAATAAAAGAATAGATAAAAGCAATCCATTTTTCGATGGTCTTTGGCGACCCCTGGTAAATCATCAATCGACCCCCAAAGGGGTCGCGACAGGCTGAGAACCCCTGGGTTAGGGAGTATTTCCTCATATCTCAGAATCTCAAGACTTGAGACTTTTTTTTTTTTCTTATTACTAACCTTAACTCAACTCAACTCTCTCTGACTTGTACAATTTTTGTGTACACGTTAGTTCCCAGACACCCATTCTCGGATCAAGTTGAAACCTTGAACCATTTGTATTGAAACTTATTTCATAAAAAAGGAAAATAAATCATACAGTATTGAGATATGTGGTCATAAATATGAATCTGTTCCCCTTAGATAAGTTTTTTTTTAAATATTTTTATGGGTGTTTATATTGTTGCTTCCTTTTCTTTCCTCCTTCTACCTTTTGCAGAGAACGTTTTTTTAAAGCAAAAAATGTAATTACAATATGTGTTTAAAAGTAAGGCTTGTGAATTACCAGAGAAGTTGAAAGACCACTTGATAGCTACAGTTTGCCTATGTGATAGTATATAAGAAAAAAAGTAAATTTCCTTTTTTAGACCTTGCGATGTATGAGGCAGATGATGTTAAGGTCATATGTTTCATTGACCAAAAGTTTCTAAGCAGGGTGCTATGTGGCCAGTGCAACGACATACTTCCTTTACTCTCCTATTACTTCCCATTAGAGTTTGTTTGACTCGGCGGCACCCTAGAAATCACGAAATGCAAAGTCCCCCAGCCTTAAGTGAGATTCGAACCCGAGACTCCGGGAAGCCGAGCACTTTACCACTCAGCCACCAAGCCACTAAAAAAAAAAAACCGTACATTTCTATTTTTGTCTAGCTCACTGCAGTGTCTATTCTCGACCTGCTCTTCTAAGACTTATCTTTTTATAATCTCCGTCTCTTGTAAGCACTTTACCAACATCATAAGTACTCCCCCCCCACTTCCCCTTTAACTTCTAATACACAACCGCCCTCTCCCCCCCCGCCTCACTGATAAGCTCACACTGGTATTGTTGTCCTCCCCTTAGTCCACTGTGTGAGCTACACATCTATGATATCAATAGAATAAACAAAGGTGAGCACCTCCCCAGCTCACGAAATGCGGTGTATATATTTACGTGGACTTACAGGCAAGGGCAGATAATAGGCCTCATAGAGAATGAAGAGGTACAAAAAAAACCGTTGTCTCCCCTTGCTCTATACTTGATGGATGGGCACAGGGAGATAACTGAATAGGAACTTGCCAACTCATGTATTTTTTTTTTCTAATCTTCTCTCATATGAACAGAATAAAAGAACATTTTGTTCCCACACCAAAACAGTCTTACCCCAAATGTTGAAAATTAAATAGTTCTATATTAATAGATTCGTTCATTTATATTTATTGTAAACACTGCATCCTTCTGAGTTATGGTTTGCAAATTTTGCATATCTGAATCATATAGTGAAACAGCTCTAAACACATTTGTTCCTCAATATTCCCTTCCTCTTTAGGAAGGCCCATTTTTTTTTTTGCTGTCGAACATGTCTGTGGTCAGGGCCAGCCCTAACAAAAGTGGGGCCCTGTGCGAAACGGATTGCTCGGGGCTCAGTCTGAGTAGGGATAAGCATAACGTCAACATTAGGATTTTGTATTAGAAAATACTTTCGTCTTTGCAGTCAATTTTTATTAAATGAAAGTTGACAATGCAGGTTTTTTTTCTTAATTGCGCGTATAATTGGCACCTCGAAATGACAATTTTGTCAATTTTTTCAGTAGATTTTTATGAGTTTTCAGAGGAATTTAATAATTTCATGAGATTTACATGACTTTGTAATTATATATATTGCAATTATAGGAGATTTCCAGGAGGCCCTGGAAAATCATGAGGCCGCGTAAACTCTGTTATCAAATATGTTATAATAGATAAATTTAATAATTTACTTCTAGAATCAACACGGAGCCTATGAAATAGCGGGTCCCACAGCGACCGCATAGGTTGCAGTAGCCGAAGTCCGGCCCTGTATGTGGTCGTCTAAAATTGCCAAGTTATTCTTTGCTTACGCCAAGTCTCATTTCCAGTACCTCTAGCCTCGAATTTTTTCCCTCTGTCATGCATAATACATATCTTTCCTCCAGTTGTCCCCCCCCCCCGTGTATATGATATCAACTTCCCCCTCCCATAGTGCCCTCTGCAGGTCTATTAGCCGCAGGGAAAGTTATTCTCTCCAGGTCGTCCAAGAGTACTAAATAACAGGGGGCATCACTCCAGTTTCTTTCCTGTTATTCCCCTACTTGCATTCCCCACTCCCACTCTCGACCCCATCCCCTCCACTGACAGAATCAAACCCAAGCCTCATATCAATTTCATTCTCGGCATTTTCTCTCGTTTCACCTCCCTCCCTCTCGGCCAAACGCTCGTTTTTTTCCCTTTCTTTCATACGTCTGCTGTGAGTCTCACGCCTTCTGGTGAACTCTCCTTTGCATTCTAAATATGATTCGCTTTTTTAATTTCACGTTGTAAATATGATTCGCTTTTTTATTTCACGTTCTAAATATGATTCGCTTTTTTATTTCACGTTCTAAATATTATTCTCCTTTTTATTTCACGTTCTAAATATGATTCGCTTTTTTATTTCACGTTCTAAATATGATTCGCTTTTTTTATTTTCCTTTAGCATTTTTGTTTTTACTTGTCTAACTTCTTATGGCAATTTTTATTTTGATCTCGTACTAATCTGCCCTAATTCTTCCATTTTCTACCCATAAACACACTATTAAACAATAATTTCATACAATTCGTTTACTTTGGCTTTTCTTTGATGTCTTGTTTTGAAGTATTTAACAAAAAATGTCTGTCGGCTTAATTTTATGACTGAAATGTGTCAAGATTTATTTCTTCACGGGTGAACAGTTGTGTAAAATAATACACTAATGGAAACTCTGGTTGAGCAAATTAAAACACAGGACTAGTGTTTCATTAACATTTGTTTGTTTGTAGCTGACGAAGGCCTCATGACCGAAACGTCTTGTGTTTTTCTTTGGTCCAGGAGGGTATGCATTTATATTGTAGTTTTCTGTGCATTTGTATAATCTCTTTTCTTCGTTGGGTTGTGATTAATTTATCTCTTTTTTCATCAATTCAGTGGAGATTGTGCCACAGCTTAAAGACTCCTAGTTTCTCTTAAGATAAAAAAAAACACCTGCTAACCGCAGTCCATGATCCTAGCTTTGAATAAAATGGTACTATTTTCATTTTGTGGTAGTACCGCCACGGGCGAGAGACCCATAGGCCATCATACTGGACCACATTTTGGGGGCTTCCTAACCATATTAATGAAGCACCGTTGAAAGATTGGGCCCCTGACAAATTTACCAAAGTACCACTACTGGCTAGAAAACCTCGTGAGCATATCAATACGTTAGAAAGACACAAAGATAAAGGCACATTCCTCGTTCCTTATGCAAAGACAAATGTATACAAATGCTCCTTCTTCCTAAGTGCTATTAGAGCATGGAATGGGTTGCCCGAGCTAGCCAGGAAAACTAGTGACTTGGCAGAGTTTAGATCATTGGTTAACATGCATGACTAGATGCATGACGGGTAGGACGTAAACATCTTATTATTTTGTTTTGTTTTGAAGTAACGTCTGTATTTTATAAGATAAGATTATGGAGTACCATTACAGGAAGGTAACACCACTTACTTAGGACCTCCTGACCCTATCAATGGAGCACCTTTACCGAACGGTAGTACCACTGACCGAAGACCGCTTTTCTATCTCTCAATCAGAGACCAAATAACGGTTAATGAAAAGCTTACAATCCAAGTGCCAAATCAGATGGGACTACAAAGGTTATTTCATCTTGAAAGGGTGATTGCCCAAGTTGTCCCAGAGTCTCTATATATCACATCGTTCATGCCCCATTAATGCATTTTTCGTTGGGCATTGTTTTGTCCCTTGACATCACATTGTAATTTTAGTCCAGTGTTATCAAGATGGATACCTTTGTTTTCGGTCTGTAGTTAGACATCCGGTCTCTGTAACCGTGTTTTGTCACACTTTCACCGTACTGTTGTATTCCATTACTCCCCAGCAGAAGATGTTTATCAATCCGCCTCGCGCCATTTTCTCCCATTTAGTTACGTCACTGTTTACTCTCGACCCCATTGGTTGCCAACAAAAGCGTTTCGTCTGCAGTTATCACACATTAGTGAAATTGCCTCCCCCTTTTTCGTCCCCTTCACTTTTGTTCTACTTGCCTCCCTTGCTGCCCCGGTTACCAACTAACAACAAACATGAAGCAGAACTGAAAGAAACAAAAATGGATTGGATTTAATCAGAGAGATGTTTAAACGTGGTAACGAAATAGCGATGCATTTTTTCTTCTTGTATTGCGGAGGATTTTTTTTTTTCGAGTGTGTGATGCGGCAGAGATGACCTCGCAAGCAAGGGTTACACAGCAGTGCGAGAACTTTTTTTTTAATATATATATTCATTCTCGTGATTTTAGCGAATTCCATTTACAGCATCAGATAAAACATCTCGTCTCTGCGCACAATGAATTGTGGGGATGTCTTTATCTCCAGCTTCCTCCAACAGAGACTTCAGGCTCACCAGTTCATTCACACACGACTCCGGAACTCACGCTATCACGTGGATGAAAACGGAGAAGTGGTGAGGAGGGGGGGGGAAGATGAGTCGAAGATTTAGAAGAAGCCCTGATCGAATAGGATTACACAGATGCGAGATATGACAACTCTCAAATGTATTCCCAAGACTAAGTTTCAACTACTTTCCCGCGTTTTAAGCTGTGAGATATTGGCAGCTTCAAATGTGTTATCCCTCAATACTGTAGTCCTGCGTCGTTCACAAAGTTTAGCTCCTAAGCTCTCTCGTGAGTTAAGGAGAGCATAAGCCTTGATTAAAATCTGAAAAATTAAACTGTGAACTAATTCTGACACCAGAATTTGGAATCTATTATTGTTTGATTTTATGTTATTTTTCTTAAAAGAACTGTGACAATGTCTACCACGAAGCCTCAACTTGCAGACGAAGAGTAAACATTTTAAAAAACATTTTCACCTTTCTGCCTTGTTTTCATTGCACATATTCACAACTAGTGACATGTGACCGCCCTAGGAGCCTACATGTAATAACCGGAAGCAGAGCATCTTTACATGCGATAACCCGCCTCCCGCTTGATTATCTCAGTCCTGGCTTCTTGTAGAGCAGTGTTCTTCAACGGGGGCGATATCGCCCCCTTGGGGGCGATTTCGAGATTTTAGGGGGCGCTGGGAGCCAAAGGGGCGGTACGGGGGCGATTGGCAAAAAAGTGGGCGGTAAGGGGGCGCTGGACACATAAGGGGCAATCGGTGGCGCTGAGAAGAAACAAAAGAAAAAAAATGAAAAACGTTTTCAACGTAGCACATTTTCTTCAAAGCGGCACTGGCGAAGTATATATTGACAAATAATCGTTTTATTTTTAGAGTTCGGGAATTCCTTGTTTCTATGATTTATAAAACCAATTGCTATTTTTGTTTTTTACTGCAGCAGGAAGTCTGTATTTTTGCTCCCATTTTTTAGCGCGTAAAACAGTTTGTAGATTGATAAATAAACAAGGTATAAGCTTTTTAAATTATAGTTTATTATATCTACAGTAACATAGTTATATAATAAATAATATTAAACAATGTTTATTCTATTTGGTTTAAATAATAAAGGTAGCTTTAAAATAAATGAGTGTAATTTTCATTTTACAGTGAAAGCATTGACAATGTCGACCAAGAAAAAAATTCGCCAGTATTCAGCAAATTATCTCTCCATGGGTTTCATAGAATCGCCTGTAGATAAACGTATTCCATTGTGTCTACTTTGCATGAAAACATTTTCCAATGAGGCGATGAAACCAAGTCGGCTTCAGGATCATATGAATGCCTTGCATCCTGACAAAAAGGACAAGCCCATTGAGTATTTCAAAACTATTCATGAGCAATTTGAAAAACGCCCGACTATTCAAACAATATTTAAAAAAAAAACAGCAAAGCAGAAGACGGTTTGATGGCCTCTTACAAAATTGCAGAGTTAATTGCAAAAAATTAAAAGTCACATACCGTTGGTGAAAAATTGATCATCCCAGCTTTAAGAGAAGTCATTTCCACAGTGATGCATTAAGACCCCAATGAGGTTTTGAAAGTATTACCGATAAGTGACACTTCGATTCAAAGACGGATTGTTGTTTATTGCTAAACAACTTAGCCCACAACTTCATTCATCTTGAAATCTGATTATAAAAACTGTAAATAAATTAAAAACCCATGCCAAAAATGAGCGCATCTTTCAACAGCTGTGTGAAACAAATAATGAGCAACATGTTCAACTCTTATTATACACTGCGATGCGCTGGCTTTCCAAAGGGAATTATCTTGCTCGTTTTGCTGAACTTTTCAATACAATTTTGGAATTTTTCAAGCAACAGGAAGATTTATCTGTTTGCAATGACTTGGAGAAGGTCAAAAAAGATTTATTTTACATGGCATGACATCTGTCGTAAAATGAATGAAATGAACTTGCAGCTGCAAGGAAAGAAGTTAACCCTTATCGATACAAAGCAGATCATTGTCTCTTTTATTGAGAAATTGAATTTCTTTTACCACAATATTTCCAGAAAGGAATTTTACAATTTCCCAGAACTCGCTTTGTTGAATAATGAATTACTGCCTGAGGACATTGACGTCTATGCTACTCACCTGAAAATGCTCAAGGAAGAAATGGAAACTCGCTTCCAGGATGTCATAAATTTAAAAATTGAAACGGATGATTAATCCTTTTGAAACATCTGTCACCGATGTTCAAGTTGATTTGCAGGAAGAAATGGTAGAGTTACAAAATGATATCACCAGTCAAATGAATTTCAAAAGAGGAGGCACAGAAGAGATGTGGCTGCAGCGATTTGTTCCTGTCAAATACCCAAAACTATGGTCAAAAATGGAGTTGCTATTTTTAGCTTTTCCTTCAACTTATATGGCTGAAACTGGATTTAGTGCCGTTACAAACATAATGAGTAAACAAAGAAATAGACTTGATGTAGCCACTAGAGGAGACCTACGCCTTGCTTTGACTAATTTAAAGCCTGGCATTTCTAACATTGTTAAACTGCATGAGGCACAAGGTTCCCATTAGTTCAAGCTTAGTTGTGTGTTATGAATTGTTTTTCCTGTTTTATTAAATATAAGACTAAATGTAAAATTTTAATGTAAAAAAAATAGTAGTGTTCTATGATGTGTCACAGCCCATTCAGATCTCTCCTGAGCCTTTCGTCTCCACGTCTTTACCCCAAACTGTTGCAGATCTGCCTTCACATCATGAATCCATCGCTTTTGGAGTCTGGCTTTGGGTCGCCTGCCTTTTCGTTTTCGCCTGTATAAAATTTTCTTTCCTCTGTTATCAGGTACTCTTTCAAGGTGACCTGCCCAACGTAGTCTGTTCTTTTTTTTTCTGTCACTATCGGTGGGTATTCATACAATTGAAATATAACATGGTTAGTGCGTGTCCTCCACCATGTTTCATCTTGTATAGCAGTAGAGATTTTCATAAGAACTGTTCGTTACCAAGTATTTAGTATATTTTTGGCTGTCTTTGTCATAGTCTGGGTTTCACTTGCATACTTGCTGCTGGTCTTATTATGCTATTGTATATTATTTTCTTGGTTTTCCTTAATATTGATATTTTTAATGTAAAAAAAGTTATAGACAATCAGTTTAACTTTTCATATTTATATCCTGTAAGTATTTTTTTTTTACTAATAATTTAAGATTAATTAACAATATGTAAGTTACAATGCCAATATAAATCAATACATGTCCTTTTAGAACAATTTACCTTCTGAATCTTTTTTTTTTTTTAACTATTATATGTCCGTTTGGGGGGCGCTGGAGATTTTTTAAAGAGAAAATATACGAAAAGGGGGCGGTGGGTTAAAAAAGGTTGAAGACCACTGTTGTAGAGGTTAGAACAGAACCCACGTGACTAAGCTTTTTTTGTTAAGGGAGGTAAATTGCTTTCGCGATATAAGACATGATAAGTCAGGGGTGCAAGGGGGATAAATACACATTCACGTACAAACTATGAAAGGTCACCTCCCTTTATCATTCATTCTAACAAGAAAATAAACTCTGAAAAAGTTTGGAGTGAACTCCCTTTTTGTTTATATTTGACCCTCCCCCTGACTGTAGGAGTTTTTTGCGATGTGAGTTAAGGTCGTTGGGGCCCGTTTTTTTTTTCTTTTTCGTAAAAAGTTGTGACTCTGTTTGGTCCTATGGGAGAGTAGTCAAGTCGAACTAGTGGAGCTGACAGTCGACCCCTCGCCTGGCTCCTGTGTCGTGAGTAGTGTTATTAGATTTCCCGCCTTTCTTTTCATGACAGCTGTGCAACAGTCTTTACCTCGTAGACTCCGTCACACACACTCACACACACAGCATGCACACACACACACACACAGCACAGCAAACACACACACAGCCCAGCAAACACACACACAGCCCAGCATGCACACACACACACACACAGAGCATGCACAAACACACACACAGCACAACAAACACACACACACAAACCAGTAAACATATAGACATAAGTTAAAACACAGTACAAGACAAGGCAACTCACTCGCATTGTAAAGACGCCTCTAAGTATGCTCGATCAACTTGCAGCCGATTTGAGCAGACGACTTCTGTGATGAGCTGAGGTACTAACATTTGAAAACTGTTTTTCGTTTTCGTTAACGAAAATGTTAACGATAATTTTCTTTTATCGAAACTAGAGCGACCCCTTAATTAGTTACAAAATATTACTAATGAATAAAAACGAAAAAAATAAATACATTTCTCATACGATGGAAAAGAAGATGGAGGTATATACCTATTTATTGTATTTAATTTTTTAAGTTTTTTAGTAATACTAGCACTGGTACTGCTAAGAATGTACTTTAATTATCCGCACTGAATGAGAATATTGAAACATAAGAAAGCGTTTTAACTCTTTATCTCCGTAATTCTTTCCCAAGCTCTGACAGACTTGTTCATTCTTGACATGTGTACATTTTACCCTGTTAGGGTTAAACTTCAATAACATTTTTGCTTGTAAGCGGAAAACGTTACTCTCGGTATAGAATTATAGGAGAAACATACATATATAGAACATAAATCAATAGCAGCACCGGAAACAAAGAGAGAAAGTAATGAATTAAATGCTACGAAAATAAGGGAGAATATAGGAGATTGCGTGCTCTTTTTTAAAACGACACATATAAGTTTGAAAAAACAAAGATTAATTTAATGGGGTCAAAACAACGACGTTAATTAGTAGTGAAAGAGTTAAACCCTCTCCACAAATGCGCTCATCGCCACGTCACTGTTTGCTATGTATCTGTCAACAATGGCTGTCTCGTATGCCTCTATTGTATTAATATTGATTTTGTTTTTGAAAAAAAAAATGGAATGCACCCAACCACCTAACTTTCAGATATGCCGACATCGTTAAGAGTCCAGCGGTATCATTGTCTCGGCTGCCCATGCCCCCCTCCCCCTTTTCTCCGCCTCTCTGATTACTGCTCTAGCCATATATTGTCCCTATTAATAAATGAAGATCTCCGCTGTTAGTGCGTAGTCCTTAAAACTGTATTTCAAGCGGCTGCTGAAGCGCCCCAGTGATATTCCAAGACAAACACTTGGGGCGTTACGGCGTAGCAGACAAGTTGACAGCAGCCATGGTTCAACCTGTCAGAAATGGTTACATCCCTCCCCCCCCCCCCCCCCCAAAACGGATTTTTCTTCTCTTTTTCTTTTTTTTTTTTTAACTTCCACGACGGACACAAGTTTTGTTTTAATGACAGACACGTTAGACCCAACAGTACCGTGCGTATCATAACTGAAATGAAAAGGGGGGGGGGGCAGTACGCCCCAGTGAAATGGATACGGGGCTATGTGGCGGTGGTGAGGGAAAGCTTCGTTACGCCCCTCTACCAGCAAGTGGCGCCCAGTTCCGTGTCAGTATTTATTTCCAGCCAGTGTGTGACATCGGATACTGAAAAATTCGGAGAAGTGTGTGGAAAGAAAAATACCGGCGGTCATTCATGGATTCTACTTTCACATTCACCCTATCATTTTCTCTGGCCACCTGGCCTTACAACAGGAAACCAGACGTGAAAAAAAAATCTGTCTGCCCCTCCGTTAAGTCTCTCGTCTCTTTTCCATCATCATAGTACGAACACCGCTGGACTTCATACCGCTACACCACCACACCTAAAAACATCTATCTACACCTACAAGTCTTTTGTCAGTAATGGGGTGTTTTTACATCGACACACTCACACAGATTTACATCGACACACTCGCACTTACATCAATACACTCACACTGATGTGTGATACGAACGGCCTCGTATTTTTCCGTCATTCTACGGCAGCAGTCGTGTTCTTACGTGACCTAGTTGTGCTCCCCAGGCACCGACACTAGCCTAGCGCCATTGATCAAAAGACACACCAGTACAAAAGAAAAAAAAATGGCGTGTCGGTACATCCGGGTGAATGTACTTCCGCTAGTCTCGGGCAGAGTCTTTCCTTGCTAGTCAAATCAAACGTCGCAACCTAGATTTTGGGTCTATACACTAGAGATAAAGGCACATTCCTTGTTCCGTATGTCAGTACAAATGCTTCTTTCCTAGTTCTTCTGCTATTGCATAGAATGGGTTGCTTAAGTCAGCTAGGAAAACCAATGACTTGATTAACAAGCATGACTAGATTGATCTATAAACACCTGTTGGTACGCTCTTTTTTTTTTTAAGTATTTCATATAAACATTGCTGTTCTCTTTTTATTTGTCTTTTTAAAAAATATGAAGAAAAAAAAATCACATACCCCGTAATCAAAAAAAAATATCAATGAAACTCGAGTATTTTTTTGTGTGTCCCGGGTACCATGCAGGAAAACCCTGTTATAGTTGTAATTAGTCAGATAATTTTTTTGTTCCATCCCCCCAGGACACATTTTAAGACAGGTTTAGGCCAAAACAAAAAAAGGTCTAAAATAAATCTTTTAGACACAAGGAAATAGAGAGACAATGTTACCATACTCATTCGCATAGGCTTCCATTTTTTTATATAAAAAAATAAGCTTCACTCCCTTTAGACTCAAGATCGCCCATAATGGGGGAAGAAAGCTAGTCAAAAGCTAGGGGGTGGGGAAGATTATTGATGTCGGCTTTCCAGTACAAGGATCAACGAAATATGGAACATTGTGTTTTGTTTTGAGTGGCTTTCAGTGTAAATGCAAGGGGGTAAGTGGAAGTGCGCTAGGACTTTGAATTGAAGACTCTCAAATTAGATTCTTGGTGTAAACTAGAATTTTGGGATTCTTAAAACGCCTTTGAGTTCACGCAACTCCCATGGGGGCTTGGCCAAGAAGGGGTCATTGATCATTGTGTCGGCCACATGATACCTTTGTTAAGTTTTGGCCATAAAAAAGGTGACCATATTATCATTTGCTGATGTATACTTTACTTACTAATAAGTTCCCCTTTCACACGTTTAAGTCTATAGATGATCTAAGGTCATCTGTTCCAGTGGCCTACGGTTAACGAGGGTGTCAAGTGGCCAGCACAATGAAAAGAGCTATGTGACGTCACTATTATGTTAATATATATATATATATATATGTTATTGGTTTGGTTCATTAGTGTAGACATACGCATAATATGTATTCATTAATGTTTTTTTTTTTTTTGGTTTATTCATATTATACTTTAATTTACACTAACACAAGACAAACAGGTTACAATATGCTAAGTCCGTACCATATAAAACTGTTGGGCAGTCAAACGTTATTTAGTATTGTTTATTGATCATGATGAAACACACCGTTCATTGTGATTTACTCGCTGGAGTTTATAAGTCATAGAATCACAGTCCAGGAAAGAGTATAATCTAATGGTCAAAACAAGATTAGTTTATGAAGATGATTTCGTAAAGTGATTTTTAATGTTTTATCTAATTCCACTTATTGCAGTGACACCTGTAGTACCAATAAAAGATGCAATGATTTTAAATTTATAACTATAGAAAAATAGAACCCAATTATGGTGATAATTAAATGCATTGTGCATCATAAAAATTTTACCTTTCAAAATTTTTATCAAAAGTAAAATTAGACTATAATAAAAAAAATACTTTTAAAATAAAAACTTGACATTCTAATTTAAATATTTCGTCAACATATTGCGTTTTTTTTTAATATTAATTTGTTAGGCTCAATTTCTTTCAAAGTTACTTCCCTTTGTTTTTGAGACACTTTCTATGTATTTTTTTTTTCAGCTTTTTTTTTTCACTAGTCTATTGCTATACATTTAAATTAACTCTTTCTCTCCTAACTGACGATACCAACGTTGATTCAACCAGAATATTGTAAATAATTATGGAGAGAAAGAGTTAAAGACCACAATGACGCAGCAAAACAAACTAATGAAGAGACACATTGACAGAGAGAGAGAGAGAGACAGACTGACAGATAACGAGTTAAAGAGAGAGAGAGAGAGAGACAGACAGACAGACAGACTGACAGATAACGAGTTAAAGAGAGAGAGAGAGAGAGAGAGATTGAAGAACGTTCTTCAACATAGCTAGTATATAAATCAAGAGAAGTAACCAACATTTCCAACCCACCTTTACAAAGTCACGTTTCTTCGAGATTCTCGTTCCTATGATTGCTGCTGTTTGATTGGTTGAGTTTCCAGCGTTTCAGTACCATAGTTTCGGGTGCCATAAAAAAATCACAATACCCCCAGTCGTAAAAAGGTGGTTTATAGAGATCTTACTGCCCTGGTCACTTCCTGCTATGGTCATTACGTCTAGAAAAGAAGTTACTTACTGGTCAATCCAATTGTATCACTTTCCCTGTTTGTGTTTGTGTGTGTGCGCGCGTGCGTGTGTGTTAGTAATCGTTTTCAAAAGTTCAGCCTTATTTTTATATGGTTTAAATATGCTAACAACTCAAACTTGTACGTGCAGTTGGAGCTGTCATTGTTCGTTAACAGATTATTGTGGACTGTGTATTGTAGGTTATTGTTCCATACCATTGAATACAAATAACTTAAACTTACCTCCCTTAGATTCTAGTCACTCTAGTAATTTCAGTTTTCTCAACAAGAGGGTTCTCAATATGTTGCTGGTAGACATATCTTGTATTCCTTTAACACACGTTTCATTGTGTTTATCAGTGTCTTGTTTTTATTGTAAGTATTTTACGGTCTTTGTTGTTTGTTTGTTGAAGACAGAAGGGAAATTATGATGTTTGTCTGTCCAGTGTTTGTCTGGTTCATTTGATTTATATATAATTAACATTTCTTTGATTTTTCTGTTCGCCTTTAGAAGGTGTAATACTCTTAACGATTTATCCAGTCTTTTTTCTCTCATTCTCCTCCATCTTTATTTCAGTCATTCTCTCTGTTTGTCACCTTCTTCGTCTCTTTTTTTTCACGTTTTGACTCTTTTTTTTTTAGCCTTCTCTTTCCTCTTAGCTCTCTTTTTATTCTCTTATTCTCTTTCTTCTCACTTTCTCTTTCTCTCACTATTTCAGTCTCTTTCTCTTTCTTTTTTATCTCTCTATTTTCTCTTTTTATCTCTTTCTTTCCCTACCGCTTTTTTTCGACACTTTCTTTTGCCATCTCTCTTTAACATACGTCGCGCTTTCTCTTTCTTTCCCTTTCTTTTTCTCTCTCTCTCGTTCTGTCTCTCATTCTAACTCTTTCTCTCTGTCTCTCTTTCGCCCTCCCCTTCTAATCTCTGTCTCTCTCTCACTGTGTGATCTCTTCCACCACACTGTACACTCAACTCTCTGGAGCACTCGTCTCGCACTCATTACGTAATGCACTCTCGCACATACGTCATACTAGAGAGGCCCCCCCCCCCCCCGCGCTAACGAGAGGAGTCTTCTCTCTCCCCCCCCCCCCCCCACTTTCCACCTCCCTCTCCCTCCCTCCTTGAAGTAGAATCAGGCATAGCCAACTGATCAGAAGCTACTTCAGGGAGGAACAAGTTCCACAGACAAGCAGAAGTCGAGAAGCCATTGGTAATGAATACAACACCAGGGTTGGCTCATCGAGAATATAGGTCAGTGAGAAAAAGAGAGATAATTGTGGGGGAACAATAAGATTGAGAGTTATTGAAATTGATCACACCCCTTTATATTCTTACTAGTCATATAACCCGTCTCAGCTTGACAAGGATACATTTAAACTTTCTCATTTTAACAGTATATCAAATGAAAATTAACAAAGGCTATACAAAGTAAAGCGATAAAAAACAAAATTCAATATTCCGAAAGATTTCAAGTTATTTATTGTCGCATTGTGATCTTATCTTTAGGAACTAATACTTTTTTTTTTAATGTCAAACACATATGCACATATCAGAAATATATTAATAGCAATTAGAATAAGACACATTGGTACAAATGGTCTTTCTTCTTAGTACTATTAGTGCCTGAGTCAGCCAGGAAAACCAATGACTCGGTAGAATTGACGTCATTGATTAGCATGCGTTGACCTAGGGACACACGTAGGACATAGTCATCGTCTTTTTGAAGTTACGTCTGTATTTTATAAAGTAGGATAAGACTAAATTTGTTGCACTTCATATTTATTTACCTGAAATGCTCAAACGAAGTTTAATAATGGTCTCGTAAAGTGTAGTAGGCCTTATAACTTAAAGAAGTTACTATTACCATTAAGCTGTTACCTCCCCAAAGATAATTTCGCAACTTGCCTTTGAACATTTTAATAATAATCAATTAATCAAAAGTCAGATTTTAACGAATGAAATAATACATCTAAAAATACTTCAAGGGAAGATAATAAACGGGAGACAGAAATATTTTTTTCAGCGTTGATCTGTGAGTTACCCAGCCTTATCTCTTCCCTGTGTTGACATGTGACAGAGTAGTGGCCCATATTGTTGTTCAACACACTCCAGCCTCTCCTCGTCCTTCCCCCACTCTTCTTCTGCCCTCATTTCTTTCTAGAGGCTGATGAAACGTAAGAGGGTTGATCAGTGGAGTGAGCCACTCACAGGGACTCGTTCATGAGAGCAGCGGAGAGAGAGAGAGAGAGAGAGAGAGAGAGAATGCATCTAATAATTAGATAAATAGAAGCAGATGATTACTAATGTAACAGAGGGCAATTAGCCAACAGAAAAAAAAAAAAGTAGAGCGATAGAGAGACAGATGGGGGAGGGAGAGGACGTTTAGGATAATACCGAAGAGTCGCTTAAGAGATAATTGATTGACACGCACTAATTTGCATTCTGAATATTTAAATTAAACTTTCATTTTTTATTTGTTTTGGTTATGAAATAAAATAAGAGAAAAAAAACAAGAGAAAAGAGAAGGAATCACTGAAAGACGCTGCAAAGAGTGTGTGAGAGAGAAAGAGATTGAAGGAGAATGAATATAAATGACATTTAAGAAGGCAATGTATAACAATGAAGGGGTGAAACATTAAAGAATTCATACAATTGTTCTGAATTTGTGTTCCCGTTATTGATGTGGTCATCTGTACTTTTATTAATGCATGACAAAATATTACTATTTCAATTGCTAATATTCTGGTTACGACATATTAACATGAATTAATAATACAAATGTAGCAATAAACATGAAGATTCCTTACTACCTAGAAATTGAAATTTGCAAAAGACATAATCAATACTGATGTTTGTAAATAAAAAAGAAAATACACAAGTAATACAAAAAATGACGATAAATTTGACAGAATTATATAGGAAACAAAATACTGTATGTTATCTCCCCTTTCCATTTTGTTAATCAAAAGCGTAAAGTCTATTAGTACATGTATAGATAATACAAGGATAAATAATGTCATTAATAAATTAATTATGTAATCAAAGCTAAAACCTTCTTTATAAAAAAAAAGTCATCAACGCTGGATAGGACGTGGTGGCTGAGTGATAAACTGACGGTTATCCGGTTCGAATCTTGGTGAAAACTAGGATTTTTGACTTTCGGGCTTCTTAGCATTCCCCTGACTATCCAACTCGGATACCTGGTATAAGTTATGGAAAGGGTTAGGGTAAATCAAAGGTGGTTGGTTGTTGTCCTGGCTACATCACACTCGTTAACCGTGGGCCACAGAAACAGATGATCTTTACATCATCTGCCTTATAGATCGCTAGGTCTGAAAGGGGAAACTTTAGATTTTTTTCTTACATTACATGGAAATCTGTTCAAAAAACAGAAAAAAAAAATTTTTCATGATGATTGTAAGAAAGAAGACTAGACTAAGCACGTGTCCTGGAGTGAGCAAGAGTGACCACCACAAAATGGACAGCAACGTCAACCGATCTTAATGAATACTTTTTTTTTTTGGCTGGGTGGTGACCAAACATAGTCTGTTGACCGGTCCTTTTTTGTATTGACCATCGCGTGTCCAGTCATGTCCACCTCTTTGGTAGAGCTCACGAGAAAACAACACACCGCAGGCGTCTTGCAGGGGCTTCTGGGAACTTACTCCGTCTGGAAGTCTGCGTGAACAGTTCTTTGTCGTCTGCTGGGGGCGATGAATGGATAGGGTTCGAATTTCTACGTCATTATTTGAATATGTTAGCGCGACCTCATATGCACGTGTCTAAATATATAAAACCTTTTTTTTTATTTTACATTAGATTCTTTCAAATTTGATATTTTCAGATTTATTTTCAGACTGTATAGTGCCTCTCCAACCTTGATGATAAATCTCACATAAATTCAAATTTAAAATACGTTCGTCTCCCATACGGGATACGTGCCCTGCCCAGCCTAACTGACGGACCATTCTTCTTCTTCTTAAACTGTCAGGTAGAGTTGAGCCTTCGGCTCTTGGAACTTTAGGCCAGCAAAAGTGAACAAGAGCTCCCTCTCACCGGCCTGAATGAAAACAGTGTACACTGTGTTGTCTGGCGGGTGGGTCAGACTCGCGGCAAGAGGCCGCGTACACTAAGACCCCCGCCATTTTCCTTTTCTATACCAGGCTAACTGTGCCTGACACGCCATTAATGTAACGGCCCCTTGGGGAACAGCGCCTGGATTGTGACAAGGTTGTGGGAGCTTTTTTTACAACTCCGAACAGTGCAATGAGGATGCTCTCGCACCCCTTAGGCACCATCACGGACGGGAGTCTTGTTTTGCTACCCTTTAGCCTAATCGTTTCCGCCAACGATTGAAGTCCCTCTATACTGTCCATACCGGCGTTCGAAAGGACATCGCTGTTTGTAGTTCGGTCTTGGCACCGTATCTATGGAGCGCAAGCATCTTGGTGAAAGCGCTCAAGTAGTTCTACACACATATACAAACACAATCAAACACACTTTCTTTTTCTCTTCTTTAAGTTTTTTTTTTTTTTTTTAATCTTATACATTACCCAAAGGGCTACAAAACAAGATGTCGAAGACTACTGAGGGCGCAGTCCCACGAACACATAAATACATCATACTACAAGGACTCACATCCAACAAACTAGCTATCCGCATACATTAATGTGATTCACTATTCATGTCATTTTTTTTTTTAAATCGCAAATTCCGGGAGCATCCCATCAATAATAATTTGTAGGTACTGACTTTCTTATGGATCATGATTTTAATTTCAAAAATGGTTTATGGGTATGTTACTATTTATAAATAGTTAATTAACAAAAAAAATGATATGATATTGAAGGACTGTATGCTTCCGTGATCATCAGAATTAGGACGGCGCTACGATTGGAGTTTTCCCAACATTTTTTCATTTAGAAGATATGAAAATGACAGACAGACAACACTAACACAATAGCGGCTTGAAAAGAGGGCTTAAAATGATTAAATTCTTTTTTTTAAGTGAATGTTTATGCACATACATGGAAGGTGGCAGCAGAATATTCCGCCCTAACCTTTCTCTATCTCTCCGTAGTTGCACTCTCTATTGAAGAAACCTCCGTATCCTCTTCATCGCCTCTTCACTATCCTATCTCATCCTCCTTGGCTAGCCCTCACTGATGTATTTGACCCATTGGTTTATCCACTGCACCGAGCTATGAATCAATGCCCGACCTCCGCGTTCCCAGAAACTCAAGAGAGAAAGAGAAGAAAAAAAAATGGAGCAGTTTTCTATTCCAACGTTTGCACTTCGCTAGCACAAGCCAAACACAGCGAATTAAAGACAAATAAAAAAACACTGCAATTTCCCTATCTTGATATCACATCAACGGAGTGGTCGTTTTTTTAGAGACTGTTATAGATTCCATTCTTTCTTCTCCCTCTTTCTGTCTTGTTTAAACTCTCTTTCTCTCTCTTTTCTTTCTTTTTTTTTTGGTTTCTCTTTTTCTATCTTTTATTTCCCATTTTGATAAGATTATTTTTTGTGGATTTACTTATCACCAGATAGCTTAATTCCATTAAATATTTTTTTGTATATCTCGTCTGTAATAACGCGTGGTAATATACGAGGCAGCGATCTCAGCTTTGATTAAGTTGACCTCCTATCATTTTGGATGATGATCGACTTCCGAGTTTCCCAAAAAATATGAGCAATTGTATCCAACGCTTAATGGTAACATTGCTCTCTCTTTCTCTGTCTCCCTCTCTCTCTCCCTCCCTTCCTCTCTCTGTCTCTCTCCCTCTCTCTCCCTCCCTCTCTCTCCCTCCCTCTCCCTCCCTCTCCCTCTCTCTCTCTCTCTCACACACACATGCGCGCATACAAACACAAACGCAAGCCAGTAACAGATTCTTACACGCTGTTTAAATTGCGCCCACACACAACCCGGTTCTTAGACAGAAGTTTCCCAGGGCCGAAAAGCTGCACGCTACGGGCCTAATATGACCCGCGGTTCGTAGTTTACGCATCACTGACATACGCATCATTAAAAAAAAAACACAACACAACAACAGCCAGCAGATGAAGACTAGTTTCGTTTACAGACATTCACACAAAAAAAAACAAAAAACAACAACATTATTTTAACTTCAGTCATGCGTTACATGTAATGGAGACCAATCACAGTAGAAGGCCTTAACACTGAACTATGACGTCACAGCCTGTGTGGAGAGGAGACAAATAGCTAGTTGCCACGTCACAGGTCTGTACGATTTGACAAGCTGCTACAGCGTTTACAGGTCATTGTAAAGAAATAATCAACAGTTTAAAAAAAAAACACTCATCATATCACAGCTATTGGATTCCACTGCCCACAGGTTGCGACGTCACAGGTCTGTACGACGTGGTAACCAGTTATTGGTCTCCACTGCCCACAGGTTGTGACATCACGGGTCATGGTAGAGGCCTAATGTCACGATTGGTGTCTATCTAATAGTATCTGCATGCATGCCTACCTAATTAAGGGCACTCGATTATCATCACAGTTTTAAAGGGACAGGCTCCGCCAAATATCTAACCCTCGTCACTCAGCAGTAATAGACGACCATAAATAAACTCACACCGGCTCGTCCGTCGCCTGGTTTAAGAATGTACCTTTCATTAAAAGATTTTTCAATGGAGAGGAATGGCGAAAGACGATTGACGGATTACGTTTGGTGCCCGAACGGTTCAACAGGCTAAGGGTGAGGTTAAAAAAGGTTAAAAGTGAATAGCACCTGTATTTTTAACATTCTGGGCTCATTTAATTTTAAACCTTACACGCTACACCCGGTTCTACAAAAATAATGAGATTAGCCCCTATGCCCCCTTCCCCTCTTAATAACAAGAGTGGTCATCTTTGACTATGATGTCCGAACAAAAACATTTAATATAAACAGAAATTAAAAGAAGCTAATGTATTTGCTAATATATTTTCCCTTTACCATTGTTACTATCCTAAAGCAATGGCCTATCACAATGTTTTAATGTACAGTAGATTTCAAGTTACACCTTAGCACCTAAGTTCTAATAGGTTTTTTTTTTTAATCTGTTTCTTCCGAATTTTCGATCTCGCCATCTCCCTACATGATCCCCCTCAAGGGACACGCCTATGTCGTGCAGTTCACACCCGCATTGCTTGTATTGGATGTATTCTGTTTCTCTTCAATCCGATCCCCCAACCCAAGATGAAAGTATCTTCCCAACTTTTTTTTTTACGATAGAAAGATGAAAGGGGCTTAAAGAATATAAAAAAAAAAACAGCAAAGAACAGAAGCAGAGAGAGAGAGAGAGAGAGACAGAGAGACAGAGAGAGACAGAGAGAGACAGAGAGAGAGATTGGGAGGGAGCATCCTGCCCGCTACATAGCTCTGAGCAGTTTCTACACATGGTGTGAATGAAGGCAGTTTCATCTTCTTTGCTTTGCCATTGATCCGATTCAATTTTCTTTACAGATTGGATTTCCATTTGGCCAAGCGTTTAATAATATCACACGGGGTTGTGCCCGTTTTGTGTGTGTGTGTGTGTTTGGACTTATGCAAGATAATGTATATAGTTCAAACCAGTTTTAAAACAAACAAATAATGTATATTTTTACGTAATCATTATTTTCTCATTATCATCATAACTAGTCCTTTAATGACTTATATCTCTTTGAAATAGAGGACAATGGGCAAGTTAATGATTGTTAATATGGAACAATTATTAAACGATTTTAACTTTCACTGTTGTGGAAACATGAAACTTACTGTTCTGTTTTGAATTTTTTTGTTTTTAAAGCCAGAGAAAGTGAGAGAGAAAATAGAGCCAGAGAAAGTGTGTGTGAGTGAGAGAGAGCGAGAAAGAGTAAAAGCAGAGTTGAAGAAGTAACCAAGAGAGAGACGGAGAGAGAAAGTGTAAGCGACGGTGATAGAGAGTAAGAGAGGTAGTTGAGGGAAAAGGAGACAGAGAGTGAGAGGGTCCAACAGAGTAGAAAAAAAAAGAGTTAAAACGAGAGTAGTCTAAAGGAAAGTGATATAAAAGTGATATAAAAATGATATAAAAGTGATATAAAGCGAGAGAACATTGTATCTGACCAAAGTTGTGCACATTAGTGTTTATAGAGTGATGATCACTAATTAAATATGCTCACATAAATCTTTGTATTCAAAAAGAGTAAAAAATCAGAGTGTTTTAATGTTTAATAAAAAAACAACATAGAACTTGCTGACAAAAAAGAAAAGGGTTCACATCAAAGAAATATTGAAAAGAAAAACCAAACAAGTTCAAATGGCAAGCAGTTGTTCTGAAAAAACAAAAAAACAAAAAAAAAAACTTCACAAAAGAGAAACAATGAGTATCGGAAACTGGTGACGAGCGTGGAATACAGAGTGGACCGTTAGAGGCAATAAAACGAGAGGGAAATAACTCTGCCTTATTGGCAAAGGTCAAGATTGGACTCGCTATTGATCTCCCTTTGATCGCGCTTGAAATCTCTCCACATTTTAATAGCCTGGAAAGTGAAAGTGAAAGTAGAAACATGTAGAAAGTACAATTTGGAAAAAAACCGAATGAATTCAAAAAGGAAACGAAAGAAATAAAGCTATAGTAATTAAAATAGTGAACATCTTCACCCAGACCTAACTATTTTAAAGGTCATTTGGGACGTGGAAAAGGATTATCGAAATGAGACATTAGCTGCAATCTTCCACGACCTCCATTTTTACAATTAAACATTGCGTCTTTGATATGATTTTTAAATTTCATTTGAATTTCCAATTTATTTTTTTTTACTTGAGTTTCTTATTTTAGCTCCATTATATTAACCCCATATTTCTATAAATCTCTTTCTCTTCTTTTTCTTTCCCCTTTAAATGTTTTTTTTTTCTTAAAAAGATGCAGTTTGAATATAAACGGAATCTTAGAATGTAAAGAAAGATGAGATGACTGTGATTACCTTAGTTGTGAAAATCCCCCAATCGAAAGAAGTACATTATTATCTTAAAATCTTACGACTTTTATCGGACTGTAGTACGAGTTAACATCCCTGGATTATAGTGATCAAAGAGGATATTTAT
>JADKLZ010021533.1:5025-40240 GCA_021533235.1 Biomphalaria straminea | reverse complement strand
CTATCTATCTATAAAAAGTAAAGTTCCCCTTTCAGACCTAGTGGTCTATAGGGCAGATGATGTAAAGGTCATCTGATTCTGTGGCCCACGGTTAACGAGAGTGTCATGTGGCCAGCACAACGACCAACCGCCTTTACTTTTCCCCAACTAATGTCAGGTACCCATTAGAGCTGGGTGGACTCAAGGGCGCCCGAAAATCCCGAAAATAAAAATCCCATCCTTCACCAGGATTTGAACCCGGGACCTCCAGTACGGAAGCCAAGCGCTTTACCGCTCAGCCACCGCGCCCTCATCTATCTATCTAATCTAATCTAATCCATCCATCCATCCATCCATCCATCTATCTATCTATCTATCTATCTATCTATCTATCTATCTATCTATCTATCAGTCTGTCAGTCTGCCTGGCTGTCAATCTGATATTCTGGTATCTATCAAATTTTGTTTTTTTTTTAGACCAAAAGACCAAATACGTTTTTTTGTTTTATTTTGATTTCATCCTCCTAATTATTTGTCTTTTATTTTCTTTGTCTTTGTCGATTTTTTTTTTTTTTCTCTTTTTCGTTGTTATACTCGTTCCCGTGAATGACATCTCCACTATGCAGGGATAAAACAAGAGAAGATAATGCAGTCAGAAGGACATACTACTTAGCTTACACGTCAATGCTTTGTCTCCCCCTAAACAAGATGGCCGGCGTACACCAAGCCTCAAGTGTGAGTTAAGGCCATCTTGATTATTCCACTCGGCCAGGACAATCAAACATCCACATGCGCTGCCCCCTGCTGGTTTCCACAGCTTTGGCGCCCCGACGTGGGCACCCCACATGACTCCCAGCGCATGATTATTGATGAGGCTCTATGATTACCTCAAGAATTAAGCAAGGCATTTTATATGCACATATAATCATATATGTATTTATATATATATTATATATATATATATATATATATATATATATAATATATGATGATGAAAACTTATAGTGAAAAAGGTAATAATTCAGAGAGATTGTCAAAACTTTTATGCAAATCTATTAAACCAATTACACATATGAAGCAACATTTTATATAATTTATCTAATTTTTGCTTCTGTATTAGCAACATGGATCCTCTGTTTAAATTAAATTTTCATTGGTACTAAGTTAATCGTACACAGTACTGCAATAAATTTTATATCTTTCAGTCGTAGGCTTTAAAAAAATATTTAAGTCATACTCATACCCATTTTTAAAGTTACAAAATGAAACAAATAATGATCTTCCAACAACATACTTTTTCCTTTACAAATGAAGTACACCCCATACTTAAGTACTCAGCAATCCAATCGCACTACCGCTTACCACACTTCCCTCATTGTATACGCAACCACCATTCATAAACATCGCAATGAAGTACAACGTCTCTGGTGCATGTTCAAATCCACTCCCTACCTTTTCTTTATCGTCGTGTGTACGCCATCTTGTCACGTGACTAATAACTATGAATTTTAAATTACCCTCTCCATGCGCCCCCTCAAAGGAGCAGTTAAAATTTCAAGGTGTGAGCAGCTCATCGGGATCCCCCTCTGCTCACCCCTCTCCCAGTGCACCACGTCAGCCTTTTTTTTTATTAGCCTCCTCTTTCCTCCCTCCTTCCCTCAGTCGTGTTGTGTTACACCTCAATTCTCTCTCCCCATCACTCCACCGGGGGCCGTTCCCCAGTAGCTCGTCTCAGACTACAGGTTCTAATCTCTCAAAACCTGAGCGAACGTCAGCTATGAGCTAATTGTGAGCTAATTTATTATACAAGAGCTAATTCTGGGTTTTTTACTCACTTTTTTTTTCCACTCAGAAATGCACTTTCACACACACACACTCTCTGACGCTCAATTCCAGGTAGAGACGTCTTCATTATGCCTCCCACCTCTCCTGAAAAATTTAGATCGAGGCTGGTGCTTGGGCTACACAGTGCAGCCTTGGCCTTGTAAGAGGCCCTAGGGCATCTGCATAGCTTGCAACATCTTTAATGACAACTTCGCTAGAAATTATATTTTAGAGTATCTGATTGGTTCCACCGTCCCATGGCCCCAAATGAACTATAAAAAAAAATAAAAGAAAGAAAGAAAGAAATTATGCAATGAATTAAAAGCCTTCCTGTATCTATGTCTGAATACATAAATAAAATAAATTCATATGTCGCTATTACTAGTATCCCATTCACAAAATCTTAAATCACAGTAAAGACTTAGAGCTACGCTAGTAGACGAGTCACACAGTTCTACTATATTTCAGATAGAAACCAAATTTCCCACAATTAAATGTAATTTTTATTATTTTTATTATTATAAGTCCTTGCGATGTTCCCTTCTATCGGATGCCCTAATCAACTGCATAGTTTGCCCATGACTAAGGCCGGCCCTGCTCTCCATCTGTCTCTTGTCTTTTGTCAGTCCCTTTCGTTGACAGGCCCGTCTATTTCTGGAACTTGTATTCTCACTCATGTCAGTCTTTCCCTGGTACAATCCCTTTGCGAGCCCTGGGGACATGGGGACATGGACATACAGTCTTAACTTTGGGCTTTTTTCGACAATACTCAGAAACTCATCACGGGAACTGATCGCCATTGGGATCCTATCTTAAATTTCCTAATTTATGACGAGGTCTTTGTCGGCGATACCTAGAACCCTTGTGTAGCGTCTCAGCAGTGGCGTAGCTAGGGTGGGGGGAGGAGGAGGGGGGAGAAGTTAAAATCCCCCTTCGGCCCACCCCCCCCCACTTGAGGTGTGCCCACAAATTCAGGGGGCCTTTAAAGAGGTCACCCCCCCCCGGGGGTCTTCTAATGATGGAAAATTCTTAGCTACCCCCTTGTATCTCAGATTTCATGAATATTATTTCATTTATTAAATCTAATTTATAATTTTCTAGTTATTTTTATTTCATTTCATATTTACTTTGTGTTTTTGTTCTGTTATCTTCAGATTGTGGTATGAAATTTGAAAACTCCGATCGAAGCAGACGTAGCCAGTGAGAAAATTTAAAAACAAGAAATGGACGCGAATGGTGCTGATGTTTCCGGAACAAAATGACAATGGTTTTGTTAACTAAAACAACGGCATATACTTAGTGCTACTTGTAGGAACTATTTAAAAAAAAAGAGAAAGAAAGAATTGATTCGTTTGGCAGAAGAGTTACTTTCCCCTGAAGGATAGGAATAGAGGGAGATAATTGAAAAAAAAAGGAGAGAGAAAATGGATTTGTTTAAAAATAGATCGACACAGATAGTTTGGAGGACAGGAGGATGGGCCCTAACCACTCTGGTGGTTTTGGTGACAATGATGGCGATGCCCCTGGAGACCAGATACATCGGGCCTAAGCTGACACATATGGTGCTGGACGATTCGACTGGAATCGTTTACGTGGGAGGTAAATATAACAGCTTAAACACTTCTATATATCTGTCTATCTCTCTCTCTCTCTCTTTCTCTCTCTCTCTCTCTCTCTCTCTCTCTCTGTATATATTTCTTTCTGTATATGTGTCTCTCTCTGGCTGTCTCCAAATCAATTTATCAATCAATCTAATTATTAATCTAATCAATCATCCACCTCTATATCTCTCTGTTTTTGTCATTTTTTTTCGCCCTCTGTAGATATCTTTCTCTCTAAATATATATATTTCTATCTGTATCTGTCTTTCTCTCGTTGTCTCCTAATCAATCAATCAATCGATCAGTCAATCAAATCTGCTCATCATGTGCAACCTTACTTTGTGTCTGACTTTCTGTCCGTTTATCTGTCCGTCTAAATGTCCCCTAATGGCTCCTCCATTAGTTTTTATCCTCCATTCGATCTTCGCTTCATCTTTCACAAACCAGCTGGCGGCGGGGGGGGAGCAGTGCGGAGACAATGGGTCTTTGATCGATGTCACTGTCTAATTGATTGACTGATTGATTGACTTGCTGATTAGATGAAATGTTTTTGATTTTTTTTTTTTATTATTATCTTGACACTTCTTTCCCCTACCCCCCCCCCCACTTCTCTCACTACATGATCTCACATTTGACTGGCAGGTGAGAACAGATTATACCAACTGGACTCGGAGTTAAATCCGCTAATGGTCGTGGCGACAGGGCCGAAGAACGACAGCATCCACTGCATGCCCCCGCACGTGCTGGAACCCTGCAAGGTGAATCGGACGACCTCCAACAACTACAACAAGGTAAAACTTCTATACACCCCCTCCCCCCTGTTTTTCCTTCTCTTTCTAAACCGGGGAATCCCCAGCTCCTACTACTAACTTTTGTCCTCTTCTACAATTAACGATTGTGCGTTAGGCTATTTTTAGTTCTGTTGAAAATTTACTGTTGTTTCGTGAAATGTAAACACGTTGCGTATTGTTTGTAATAAAACTAAAACGACATTGACGCGAACGCCACGTGATATGTATCATACGGAAGATAATTGTAATGATGATAATGATAAGTGTTGCTAAAAAAGGGTCTCTAGCTTTGTTTTGTTTGCGTTCCTGGTTTAGAAAATACAAGATTAAAAAAGCTTCAATGTCAGAGGTTTGAATGATGTAGTGCAGCGCGGACTTCATGTATCTATATACTTCCTTGATTATAAAAGACTGCCCTCTTCATTTAGGAAATAAATTATGATGATTGATTAAGACTTGCTTTTCAGTTATGGTATGGATTATGTGGTTTCAATATGAAGACTAGATTCTTTGTTGAGGTAAAGCTTGATGTGGCTTGGTCATCTGGGTTTTTGTAAACGTATTTGAAGGTATGTAGGTGGGAGAAAGACAAGAGAAGCACACAATAGGCCTACCCAGTTGTCTGGAACCGAAATATTTTGGGGGCGGGGCCTGTTGTCAGCTTTAAGTTAATGGAACAGTCCAGGCCAATTGATTACACTGACTGACTAGGGCCAGTTTAGCACACCACATTGTCTAAGGCTATGCCAGAAAGGCTCTTCGTTCGACAAAATTTTTGCCAACTTGCGACTAAGTTTGACTGGACCATTTCCGACCACTGCAAGGCATAAGAGTACACCCCACCGACACGATTTAAGATGATTTTGTGTATTCTATAGATGTGTGTGTATTCTATATAGATGCGTGTGTATTCTATATATGTGTGTGTATTCTATGTTTGTGTGTGTGTGGTTAATATGGGGTAGAAAATAACATGATTTGATAGGGAAGCGTTTTTCTTGGCTAAATGGGGCATCAATCTGTCCCCCTCCCTCAAGTTTTAACAAAAATCATGTTTATTATCCTGCTATTTTTATCTTTTCAACTCATATCTGAAATAGGCTTCAAAGTAACATAACTGCATAGTCGATTGTGAGAAGGGTGCGCTCTAACCATCTTCAAAGATAATTATGTGGGTCAAATGTAGAAGTTGCAGGGCCGGATTAAGAAGAGTACAAGAAGTTGGAGCTGTGAGGCTCCAGGTCTTGCATTATGCTTTATATTTGCATTTAGTGTATAAAAACAAATAGTTTATGACATTAGGATGATATTATTTTTTTTCGTATTTTTACTTTTATTTTTTCCATTTTTTTTTGTTAGATTGCTCTATTAAAGGTTAATTTGTTGTTTATGTCAATGTTGGATTAGGAAGAATAATAACTTATTTTACGTTTCAAAATTGGACGTTGAAAAAACAAAATTTGGCTTAGGTGGACTCAACTGTGACTCAATATAAATCACAATGTGTCTGGTCCAAATTCAGTCATTGATTCGTCAGTCCTCAGCAATCTGTCTAAATTTGAAAATATTGGTATATTAAAAAATATAATTGGTCTAGCATTATAAAAGCGTTTATTTAACACAAACAAAAAGTAAATTTAATTAATAAAAATATAAAAAAAAAAACAGACGTGACGTAAGGGAAAGAACTGTACATTTATATTCATATAAGATTAGTTTTGCTTTTATCAATACAAAACCTAATTAATTAATTACCTCTAATTTTCAAAGTTTCAACTTGATGTGAGGTCAAATGTGAGGACAATAGTACGCGGTAGAAACAACGCGTACAAAAACTGTACCAAACAGACAGAGCTTCGTAAAAAAATAACAAAATAAAAAGCCAAATTTAACTTAATTCAAATGCGCACTACTAGACATTTAAAACGTTAGAAATTTCCCAACGAAAATACCCACATTGTCAGTGGAGAGTCATTATTTATAGATAAAAGCTAAAAAAAAACACACAAAAAGAACGTATTTGTTCTTGATCGACTTGTAAACATCAAATGATTCTCATGGCTGGAAACGGCTCTTGTGCCCGAGGCCAGACAATAGCTCAATTGAATCCTTCTATCTCTAACTAGCTTTAATTTGACTCAAGTCTCAAAGCAATTACTGAATGCAGCAAAGGCATAATTTGTCCTGAATCGAAGTTTTTCAAAATTTTCTTATGTCGACGTATTGATTTCTGCCTGAGAGAGAATGTCTGCTGCCCTTTTCTGTCTTGGAAAGCTCCAATCAAGAGTTTTGTGATCATTTCATGCAGAATTCGGTTAAGGGCAAGGTGACCAGTTTCAGTAATGGTGTTGTGTGGCCAGAACTGTGTACTGACAAGTGTGTACATGTGTGTGTGTGCATGTGTGTGTGTGTGTGTGTGTGTGTGTGTGTGTGTGTGTGTGTGTTGTGGTCGTTTCTTTCTTTTTTTTTAAGGTTCAACTTCTGACACCTTGTTTTGTCTTACAAGTTTTGGACGTTGCTTCAGAAATAAAATAACTACGTCTAAGTCCAAAATCTTGAAGGAAGTGGTCAATGTTTGAACTCTGGACCACTGACAACCAGGCAGAAATCCCCTTTCACAACCTCATCCTATGTTTCGTCAATTAGTCTTTTAAATGTGTAAACTATAGATCCAATATCGTTGGAACTACTTTATCTTCTCGTGTGACAGACTGACTGACTGACTGACAAGCCCGTTTTAGTTAATATCGCGTTTTTTGTATTGCAAGACAAATACATTATAATCTACATGTACATCTATTAATGTAATATTCAGAAGAACACCAAAGAGTTTAGCTATAAAGGTACAAAGTCTACCAAATTATCCGTCATCCTACGTGAAATCGATCGCAGAACTCTCAGTCGACCAGCCGGACATTCGATTTTCCATGATCGTTTCTTACATTGAAGACATTTTATTATTTCATGAACAGATTCTGTTGGTTGACAATCTAAGGCGGAACCTGATCGCATGTGGGACCCTGTTCCAAGGCATGTGTGAAGCCAGGAGTCTGGTGAACATCTCCAAGTTAATGGTGGATGACGCCTCTACGGAGCTGAAGAATTTTGCCGTGGCAGCCAACACAGAGAACGCCTCCACTGTTGCATTCATCGCCCCAGGGCCGTCGCTGGTCATGGAGACGGTACTATATGTAGCTACCACATATACAGGTGAGTTTAGTCATTAATTCTTTGCAGTACTCAACATTCAGTCTAGTCCGGAACTATCTTAAACAATAGTCCTTCATCTGTTAGACAAAGTATTGAGTTATTCTTAGGAGACAGACAATCAGACGGACGGATAGATAGATAGTTTGATTAGACAACCAGACAAACTGACAGAATGATAGATAGATAGATAGATAGATAGATAGATAGATAGATAGATAGATAGATAGATAGATAGATAGATAGATAGAAAGATAGATAGATAGATAGATAATCATACAACACCTTATTAGCACTTCGCGAAAGAAAACTATTAGATACCAATACTGAGATATTTAAGCCTTGAACTGGAATATATTAAAAGTAACGTAACATTTTAACATTATCTTAATGTTTTTTTTCACAAATAGTACCTATTAAATGACGTAGGCTAATTCTCTCTTCTTTTATCTCCCCCCCCCCCCCCCCCGCTCCCCTTAAACGCCGTGTCACGCTTCCTAGGCACGAGCGAGTCCAGCCAGGTGAATCGTTACGAGGTCCCAGCCATAGCCACCAGGAGTCTCCACAAAGAGTCCCGCTTCTCCCTGGCCGTGGACGACAACTTCCTGGCCAAGAGCAAGCTGTCCGCGCTGTTCCTGAAGCCCAACGTGGTGACGTCCTACCTCATCAACTACGTCTACGGCTTTAGTTCCGCCGGCTTCAGCTACTTCCTGACCGTCCAGGACGAGAAACCGTCAGCCGTGGCCTCTCTGGAGACCAGGATCTCCAAGGTCACCAAGATCGTGCAGATCTGCCAGGTAGATAGCTACTTGTACTCCTACGTAGACATTCCTCTCATCTGCACCAAAAATGGAGTTCACTACAACATTTTGCAGGCGGCCAGAGTTGTCAGACCTGGAGAGGAGTTGGCCAGAGACATGTTCCCCGACGGTAATGTCGAGGATGTCCTGATGGCCGTTTTCACCAACACCACTGGCTCTCAGCGGGTGGACTCGGCTATCTGTGTTTACACCATGAGAGAGCTGCGAGCTAAATTCTTGGAAAATATAAAATTGTGCCACCAAGGGAACTCTTCAGTCAGCGGCGGAGGATATTTATACGGAACATGCCCACACCAGGTAGGATTTGAAACATTTAGAAATTCTTCTTTTAACATTTTTTTTCTCTTGTAGACATCGAGAAATTAATAAGAATTTTCACTCCAGTGTCTTACAGGGTAGTCTCAAAAAGCGGCCTTAAAATTATTGGCCCAAACCGATACTCATAGCCTCTTCTTCACTTGATGACTAAATTCAGTGGGCAATTAACGTGCATTGCCAACACCTTATTTTGATCTAAAGGGGCCATGAATATTAATTTTTAATATTATACTCTATTAAGTGGGCAATTAACGTACATTGCAAATATAATTTTTTTTAAGTCAGTAGGCCAAGAACATGCATTTTGATAACCTTTATGTTGATTCAGTTTGCTATGACAGTGTATTTTCAAAATCGTTTATAATATAATATGTTTCTTTGTATTGCCATATGCGTGACCTTTTAGAATGTTACAACAATTTAAGTATTACCATTGAATAAAACCAAAACAGGTTTACTCTATACGCATAAAGAAATACTTCGCCTGCTGTTATTCCCCTTTGATACTTTCGGATTTGATACATGCTATGTGCTCAGTCATGCAATTTAAATCTCTCTCTCTCTCTCTCTCTCTCTCTCTCTCTCTCTCTCTCTTTCTTTCTTTCTTTGACCCAAACACCGAGCCAACCTTCTCCCCCCCCCCTCCCATCACACACTCAACTTACCAGTGGTCTGCATTCGTACTTTGAAGTCCATCCAAGCAAAAGAGCGAATTTCGATTTTTTTTTTAGATGTCGATGGAATCAGGGGAGGAGACCACATGGGAGGTAACTATAGGTGTGTGTCACGGTTGTGGGGATGGGGGATTCTCTGGGAATGAGGGGATTTTGACAGTGAAAGTGAACGAAAAAAAAAACGGAGAAATAGGGGGAAGGGGCATATTGACATTTTGTTGACGATTGCAATTTTCTGCTTCATTGGTGTCGGCATTATCGATAATGAAAATCTTTTTTTTTCGAGAGGGGGGTCACTGACAGAAACACGCTAGATCAGTGATTCCCAAAGTGGTCCCCATGGACCCCCAGGGGTCCACGAGGACTTCCAGGGGGTCCACGAAATTGAAAAAAAGAATTGGGGGTCCATGACATCCAAATGGGGGTCCCCACCAGAGTGGATCTCATTTAAGAAGGAATTAAGTTTCATATAAATCTCACATTAATGGAATCACCTATTATATCATACATATATACATTATTTATACGTTATTATAGCTAGGCCATTAAATAATCAAAACATTATTGGAATGAAAAACATATTTTGAATTTTAATACCTCATTAAAATAACTCAATTTGGTCTAGAGATAACTAATATTTAACATGGCTGAATCCAAATATAAAATAGACGGTGGTGATAATTTTCAAAAAAATTTTTCTTCTTTATCGTCGAACTTATATTGCCTATGTGTCTTTTATTTATCAACACTTTATGTAATGACACCATGAAACCACCTTATCTGGAGGATCGTTGGAGACAAGCCACCCTGATAAGATTTGAAAAACTATTGAACACTCCATGACAAAGTTGAGAAAAGAACTACAATTGACAAAATATTTGTTTTCAAATTTTAAGGAAAATATAATGGTTTACTGTGTCTTAAAACTCTTGCAAAATTATAAAAATGACATACAATTAGCGAAAAAAATGAATGATTTAGCCAGCAGATGAATTTTTTAAAACTATTTTGTACACAAACTTGCATCTTATTTTTGCTAAGAATTCTTATAAGCAACAAATAGTTCAAAGGTCTATATATGAACCGAGTTGTGCATGTCATGACGAATTTTTATTTGCACATGTTCGTTTATTTAAGGATAAAAAAATTCACGACAAAATTTCGTTTTGTGAAAACTGATAATTGACAATAAAGTCGAACACATTTGATGTTTTGATAGCAACAAATGGAGCAGTAGTATATCTTGATTCCAGGAATATCTTCAAGGAGTGCATGATGTATGTTTAAAAAAAATTGTTTTATTTAATTTAATAACTATATTTGCATAGTGTAGTTTTGTCTAGTTATAACTTTAACAAAAAGAAATGTAGACTAGACAGCGTTAAGTATTTGAAATTGAACTTCGTTACTTCCTTGTCAAACAAGAGAGTGTTAATGTGCCATTTTTATGATGCAGTGCTCCTATTTCTTCTCTGTGGTTCTCATAGAGCTCATTAGTTATAATGATCTTAATTTTAAATTATTTTTTCTCCATTGGGCCATTCAATAAGTATTCCAGCTCCTTCGTTTGTTGTGGCTTTCTGAGAACAATCCATGAAAACTCTGTTAGGGCAATGGTATTGTAAAAGAGTTCACTAAATTTTTTAGCTCTGTTGGAATATAGCTAAATATTTTTTCTTCTAATGTAAGTCTTTGCAAGCAACATAATTCTGCAAACAATATATTTCTCTATACAGCTGGTCGAGTCAATCTTGTCTGGTAATGATGTATTCTTTTTTTATCCAAATTATTATGTTTCAAGAAATCCACCAAAAACAGCTCTTTGTGAAACAACAAATCTTAATATGAAAAATAATCTCCGTTGCAATGGAAGTGGAGCATGCAAACCTTTAAAAACAAAAAGTTTCCAATGTGTTTAGTGATAGTAAACTATACATATTAGCTGTTACATAATGAGTTTAAATTTCAATTTTGTTAATAAATTTATTGTAAAAAAATGAATTTAACTTAAAATGTAGTTTTAAATTACTTTTTCACTCCCCATGTCACTGGTTGGAAAATATGTAATTTGAAATTGATGAATTTTCAAAAATTCAATATAACTTAAACAGGTGGTCCACGGAAAACCAAAAAACATGTCAAGGGGTCCACGAGACAAAAAAAGTTTGGGAACCACTGCGCTAGATCGTCAAAATGCCAACAAGAAGCAAATACGAAGTTGACAGCACACACACGCGCGCGCGCACAGACATGGTGGGTAGCTCTCGCAAATAAGATTTGTGTGAGGGTAGTTTGTAAACAACAGCGATTGTCAGATTGATGATTCGGGGCAGATAGATGGTCTGTGCGCGCGTTCGGCGTGCTGCACATGTAGATAATTGTTTGTCTTTGTTTCTTGCTGTTTACCGACAACCCCGGTCAGGCCTTTGTTCAGTTCGGTGCGGGAGTTATGACACATGGACATAGGTTTGGGGGTTAGCTGTGGCTTATGTACATGCTGCTCCACCCTCACTCTCTCTCTCACACTCTCTCTCTATATATAACTTACACACTCTCTCTCTATCTCTCACACACACACACTTACACTCACTTTCTCTCTAGCTCCTTCTTAAATCCCTTTTCGGCTCTCACACCTTAACTCAAAATGCGTTCTTAAGTATCCATTCTTTTATTCTCTCTCTCTCTCTCTCTCTCTCTGTCTTTCTCTCTCTCTCTCTCTCTCTCTCTAATTCACCCTCAATCTTTCAAGCTTCAAGCATTTTCTATCTCTCTTATTTCCTCTCTCTTCTACCCCCGTTCTCTCTATTTCTCTCTATTTTTTCACCTTTACTATTTCAAGCACTTCCTCTCTCTCCTCTCTCTCTCTCTCTCTATCATTCACACACACACACACATAACATCTCATTCATTTTCACTCTCACTCGCTTATTAATTCCTGTTGCGCTAACTTACTCTTTAGCTCAATTTACTTTCTTCATTCTCATTCACCTCTTTCCCTCTGCCTTTCTATCTCCCTCTGTCTCTGTCTCTCTCTTTCTCTTTTTTTCTATCTCTCTCTCTCTGTATATATGTATATATACTACTTGACATTAGTAATTTGAATCTACTGTAACCAATACTTTCTTGTATATATGCTACATCGAACAACTCACAGTGTATCTTGAGTCTACGTCCCACATATTTCCCTTCGTGTAGACTACCACAAGATACAGAAAGAAAAAAAATAGAAAACAGTCTCTTAAAATTATTTACCTTCAAGTGAGCAATGATTGACTGACTCATAGACTCGCGTTTGAGCAATTCACAGTCAAATCTTGTAAAGTGTCGTTTTGTTTCTATTACATTTTAGTCCCGTTTGTTTTGTTTAGCATTTTCACCTGCATTTAGCATTACCTCCCCTTTAACATTACTTCCCCTTTAATTTTATTTTTCCCCTTCTGTAGTCTGCTTTGTGCATTCATTTTTTACTTAGACTTCTATAGTGCCTCTTAAAAAAAAAACAACACCCATTCTGTTGTTTAGTATTCATAAGGTAAGCGTACATTATAGCCACAACAAAGGGAAGCAATCAAATAAAGTTTACAGAGCATCACCATAATACACGCTATAAAGCTCAATAAAAAGGTCTTAACCCTTTTGAAAGCGTTTTTTATAATTCTAGAAATAAATCAGTCAGTCAGTTGTTTGGAACTTAGGAGAGGTACATTAGCGCTTGAGAAAGTGAAGAGGACTGTTAATGGTTCACCTGTTAAAAGACACTTTATCACTTGAAAGACTGGGATTTGATGTAGAAGTAGGGCAAGCATAGTACACTACAAGTCACCATGTGGGTAGCTTATGTCACGTACAGTTCTGCATCTGTGTGCTAGTGCGTGCGTGAGCAGGGGCGTTGGTTAAAGATGGGTTAGGGAAGCGGCTCTCAGCCTTTTAATCTTGGCGACCCTTTTTCACAATCCTCCACTCTGCCGCGACCCCCCCCCCCTTGCACATACACACAGCAATAAAAGAATAGATAAAAGCAATCCATTTTTCGATGGTCTTTGGCGACCCCTGGTAAATCATCAATCGACCCCCAAAGGGGTCGCGACAGGCTGAGAACCCCTGGGTTAGGGAGTATTTCCTCATATCTCAGAATCTCAAGACTTGAGACTTTTTTTTTTTCTTATTACTAACCTTAACTCAACTCAACTCTCTCTGACTTGTACAATTTTTGTGTACACGTTAGTTCCCAGACACCCATTCTCGGATCAAGTTGAAACCTTGAACCATTTGTATTGAAACTTATTTCATAAAAAAGGAAAATAAATCATACAGTATTGAGATATGTGGTCATAAATATGAATCTGTTCCCCTTAGATAAGTTTTTTTTTAAATATTTTTATGGGTGTTTATATTGTTGCTTCCTTTTCTTTCCTCCTTCTACCTTTTGCAGAGAACGTTTTTTTAAAGCAAAAAATGTAATTACAATATGTGTTTAAAAGTAAGGCTTGTGAATTACCAGAGAAGTTGAAAGACCACTTGATAGCTACAGTTTGCCTATGTGATAGTATATAAGAAAAAAAGTAAATTTCCTTTTTTAGACCTTGCGATGTATGAGGCAGATGATGTTAAGGTCATATGTTTCATTGACCAAAAGTTTCTAAGCAGGGTGCTATGTGGCCAGTGCAACGACATACTTCCTTTACTCTCCTATTACTTCCCATTAGAGTTTGTTTGACTCGGCGGCACCCTAGAAATCACGAAATGCAAAGTCCCCCAGCCTTAAGTGAGATTCGAACCCGAGACTCCGGGAAGCCGAGCACTTTACCACTCAGCCACCAAGCCACTAAAAAAAAAAAACCGTACATTTCTATTTTTGTCTAGCTCACTGCAGTGTCTATTCTCGACCTGCTCTTCTAAGACTTATCTTTTTATAATCTCCGTCTCTTGTAAGCACTTTACCAACATCATAAGTACTCCCCCCCCCACTTCCCCTTTAACTTCTAATACACAACCGCCCTCTCCCCCCCCGCCTCACTGATAAGCTCACACTGGTATTGTTGTCCTCCCCTTAGTCCACTGTGTGAGCTACACATCTATGATATCAATAGAATAAACAAAGGTGAGCACCTCCCCAGCTCACGAAATGCGGTGTATATATTTACGTGGACTTACAGGCAAGGGCAGATAATAGGCCTCATAGAGAATGAAGAGGTACAAAAAAAAACCGTTGTCTCCCCTTGCTCTATACTTGATGGATGGGCACAGGGAGATAACTGAATAGGAACTTGCCAACTCATGTATTTTTTTTTTCTAATCTTCTCTCATATGAACAGAATAAAAGAACATTTTGTTCCCACACCAAAACAGTCTTACCCCAAATGTTGAAAATTAAATAGTTCTATATTAATAGATTCGTTCATTTATATTTATTGTAAACACTGCATCCTTCTGAGTTATGGTTTGCAAATTTTGCATATCTGAATCATATAGTGAAACAGCTCTAAACACATTTGTTCCTCAATATTCCCTTCCTCTTTAGGAAGGCCCATTTTTTTTTTTTGCTGTCGAACATGTCTGTGGTCAGGGCCAGCCCTAACAAAAGTGGGGCCCTGTGCGAAACGGATTGCTCGGGGCTCAGTCTGAGTAGGGATAAGCATAACGTCAACATTAGGATTTTGTATTAGAAAATACTTTCGTCTTTGCAGTCAATTTTTATTAAATGAAAGTTGACAATGCAGGTTTTTTTTCTTAATTGCGCGTATAATTGGCACCTCGAAATGACAATTTTGTCAATTTTTTCAGTAGATTTTTATGAGTTTTCAGAGGAATTTAATAATTTCATGAGATTTACATGACTTTGTAATTATATATATTGCAATTATAGGAGATTTCCAGGAGGCCCTGGAAAATCATGAGGCCGCGTAAACTCTGTTATCAAATATGTTATAATAGATAAATTTAATAATTTACTTCTAGAATCAACACGGAGCCTATGAAATAGCGGGTCCCACAGCGACCGCATAGGTTGCAGTAGCCGAAGTCCGGCCCTGTATGTGGTCGTCTAAAATTGCCAAGTTATTCTTTGCTTACGCCAAGTCTCATTTCCAGTACCTCTAGCCTCGAATTTTTTCCCTCTGTCATGCATAATACATATCTTTCCTCCAGTTGTCCCCCCCCCCCCGTGTATATGATATCAACTTCCCCCTCCCATAGTGCCCTCTGCAGGTCTATTAGCCGCAGGGAAAGTTATTCTCTCCAGGTCGTCCAAGAGTACTAAATAACAGGGGGCATCACTCCAGTTTCTTTCCTGTTATTCCCCTACTTGCATTCCCCACTCCCACTCTCGACCCCATCCCCTCCACTGACAGAATCAAACCCAAGCCTCATATCAATTTCATTCTCGGCATTTTCTCTCGTTTCACCTCCCTCCCTCTCGGCCAAACGCTCGTTTTTTTCCCTTTCTTTCATACGTCTGCTGTGAGTCTCACGCCTTCTGGTGAACTCTCCTTTGCATTCTAAATATGATTCGCTTTTTTAATTTCACGTTGTAAATATGATTCGCTTTTTTATTTCACGTTCTAAATATGATTCGCTTTTTTATTTCACGTTCTAAATATTATTCTCCTTTTTATTTCACGTTCTAAATATGATTCGCTTTTTTATTTCACGTTCTAAATATGATTCGCTTTTTTTATTTTCCTTTAGCATTTTTGTTTTTACTTGTCTAACTTCTTATGGCAATTTTTATTTTGATCTCGTACTAATCTGCCCTAATTCTTCCATTTTCTACCCATAAACACACTATTAAACAATAATTTCATACAATTCGTTTACTTTGGCTTTTCTTTGATGTCTTGTTTTGAAGTATTTAACAAAAAATGTCTGTCGGCTTAATTTTATGACTGAAATGTGTCAAGATTTATTTCTTCACGGGTGAACAGTTGTGTAAAATAATACACTAATGGAAACTCTGGTTGAGCAAATTAAAACACAGGACTAGTGTTTCATTAACATTTGTTTGTTTGTAGCTGACGAAGGCCTCATGACCGAAACGTCTTGTGTTTTTCTTTGGTCCAGGAGGGTATGCATTTATATTGTAGTTTTCTGTGCATTTGTATAATCTCTTTTCTTCGTTGGGTTGTGATTAATTTATCTCTTTTTTCATCAATTCAGTGGAGATTGTGCCACAGCTTAAAGACTCCTAGTTTCTCTTAAGATAAAAAAAAACACCTGCTAACCGCAGTCCATGATCCTAGCTTTGAATAAAATGGTACTATTTTCATTTTGTGGTAGTACCGCCACGGGCGAGAGACCCATAGGCCATCATACTGGACCACATTTTGGGGGCTTCCTAACCATATTAATGAAGCACCGTTGAAAGATTGGGCCCCTGACAAATTTACCAAAGTACCACTACTGGCTAGAAAACCTCGTGAGCATATCAATACGTTAGAAAGACACAAAGATAAAGGCACATTCCTCGTTCCTTATGCAAAGACAAATGTATACAAATGCTCCTTCTTCCTAAGTGCTATTAGAGCATGGAATGGGTTGCCCGAGCTAGCCAGGAAAACTAGTGACTTGGCAGAGTTTAGATCATTGGTTAACATGCATGACTAGATGCATGACGGGTAGGACGTAAACATCTTATTATTTTGTTTTGTTTTGAAGTAACGTCTGTATTTTATAAGATAAGATTATGGAGTACCATTACAGGAAGGTAACACCACTTACTTAGGACCTCCTGACCCTATCAATGGAGCACCTTTACCGAACGGTAGTACCACTGACCGAAGACCGCTTTTCTATCTCTCAATCAGAGACCAAATAACGGTTAATGAAAAGCTTACAATCCAAGTGCCAAATCAGATGGGACTACAAAGGTTATTTCATCTTGAAAGGGTGATTGCCCAAGTTGTCCCAGAGTCTCTATATATCACATCGTTCATGCCCCATTAATGCATTTTTCGTTGGGCATTGTTTTGTCCCTTGACATCACATTGTAATTTTAGTCCAGTGTTATCAAGATGGATACCTTTGTTTTCGGTCTGTAGTTAGACATCCGGTCTCTGTAACCGTGTTTTGTCACACTTTCACCGTACTGTTGTATTCCATTACTCCCCAGCAGAAGATGTTTATCAATCCGCCTCGCGCCATTTTCTCCCATTTAGTTACGTCACTGTTTACTCTCGACCCCATTGGTTGCCAACAAAAGCGTTTCGTCTGCAGTTATCACACATTAGTGAAATTGCCTCCCCCTTTTTCGTCCCCTTCACTTTTGTTCTACTTGCCTCCCTTGCTGCCCCGGTTACCAACTAACAACAAACATGAAGCAGAACTGAAAGAAACAAAAATGGATTGGATTTAATCAGAGAGATGTTTAAACGTGGTAACGAAATAGCGATGCATTTTTTCTTCTTGTATTGCGGAGGATTTTTTTTTTTCGAGTGTGTGATGCGGCAGAGATGACCTCGCAAGCAAGGGTTACACAGCAGTGCGAGAACTTTTTTTTTAATATATATATTCATTCTCGTGATTTTAGCGAATTCCATTTACAGCATCAGATAAAACATCTCGTCTCTGCGCACAATGAATTGTGGGGATGTCTTTATCTCCAGCTTCCTCCAACAGAGACTTCAGGCTCACCAGTTCATTCACACACGACTCCGGAACTCACGCTATCACGTGGATGAAAACGGAGAAGTGGTGAGGAGGGGGGGGGAAGATGAGTCGAAGATTTAGAAGAAGCCCTGATCGAATAGGATTACACAGATGCGAGATATGACAACTCTCAAATGTATTCCCAAGACTAAGTTTCAACTACTTTCCCGCGTTTTAAGCTGTGAGATATTGGCAGCTTCAAATGTGTTATCCCTCAATACTGTAGTCCTGCGTCGTTCACAAAGTTTAGCTCCTAAGCTCTCTCGTGAGTTAAGGAGAGCATAAGCCTTGATTAAAATCTGAAAAATTAAACTGTGAACTAATTCTGACACCAGAATTTGGAATCTATTATTGTTTGATTTTATGTTATTTTTCTTAAAAGAACTGTGACAATGTCTACCACGAAGCCTCAACTTGCAGACGAAGAGTAAACATTTTAAAAAACATTTTCACCTTTCTGCCTTGTTTTCATTGCACATATTCACAACTAGTGACATGTGACCGCCCTAGGAGCCTACATGTAATAACCGGAAGCAGAGCATCTTTACATGCGATAACCCGCCTCCCGCTTGATTATCTCAGTCCTGGCTTCTTGTAGAGCAGTGTTCTTCAACGGGGGCGATATCGCCCCCTTGGGGGCGATTTCGAGATTTTAGGGGGCGCTGGGAGCCAAAGGGGCGGTACGGGGGCGATTGGCAAAAAAGTGGGCGGTAAGGGGGCGCTGGACACATAAGGGGCAATCGGTGGCGCTGAGAAGAAACAAAAGAAAAAAAATGAAAAACGTTTTCAACGTAGCACATTTTCTTCAAAGCGGCACTGGCGAAGTATATATTGACAAATAATCGTTTTATTTTTAGAGTTCGGGAATTCCTTGTTTCTATGATTTATAAAACCAATTGCTATTTTTGTTTTTTACTGCAGCAGGAAGTCTGTATTTTTGCTCCCATTTTTTAGCGCGTAAAACAGTTTGTAGATTGATAAATAAACAAGGTATAAGCTTTTTAAATTATAGTTTATTATATCTACAGTAACATAGTTATATAATAAATAATATTAAACAATGTTTATTCTATTTGGTTTAAATAATAAAGGTAGCTTTAAAATAAATGAGTGTAATTTTCATTTTACAGTGAAAGCATTGACAATGTCGACCAAGAAAAAAATTCGCCAGTATTCAGCAAATTATCTCTCCATGGGTTTCATAGAATCGCCTGTAGATAAACGTATTCCATTGTGTCTACTTTGCATGAAAACATTTTCCAATGAGGCGATGAAACCAAGTCGGCTTCAGGATCATATGAATGCCTTGCATCCTGACAAAAAGGACAAGCCCATTGAGTATTTCAAAACTATTCATGAGCAATTTGAAAAACGCCCGACTATTCAAACAATATTTAAAAAAAAAACAGCAAAGCAGAAGACGGTTTGATGGCCTCTTACAAAATTGCAGAGTTAATTGCAAAAAATTAAAAGTCACATACCGTTGGTGAAAAATTGATCATCCCAGCTTTAAGAGAAGTCATTTCCACAGTGATGCATTAAGACCCCAATGAGGTTTTGAAAGTATTACCGATAAGTGACACTTCGATTCAAAGACGGATTGTTGTTTATTGCTAAACAACTTAGCCCACAACTTCATTCATCTTGAAATCTGATTATAAAAACTGTAAATAAATTAAAAACCCATGCCAAAAATGAGCGCATCTTTCAACAGCTGTGTGAAACAAATAATGAGCAACATGTTCAACTCTTATTATACACTGCGATGCGCTGGCTTTCCAAAGGGAATTATCTTGCTCGTTTTGCTGAACTTTTCAATACAATTTTGGAATTTTTCAAGCAACAGGAAGATTTATCTGTTTGCAATGACTTGGAGAAGGTCAAAAAAGATTTATTTTACATGGCATGACATCTGTCGTAAAATGAATGAAATGAACTTGCAGCTGCAAGGAAAGAAGTTAACCCTTATCGATACAAAGCAGATCATTGTCTCTTTTATTGAGAAATTGAATTTCTTTTACCACAATATTTCCAGAAAGGAATTTTACAATTTCCCAGAACTCGCTTTGTTGAATAATGAATTACTGCCTGAGGACATTGACGTCTATGCTACTCACCTGAAAATGCTCAAGGAAGAAATGGAAACTCGCTTCCAGGATGTCATAAATTTAAAAATTGAAACGGATGATTAATCCTTTTGAAACATCTGTCACCGATGTTCAAGTTGATTTGCAGGAAGAAATGGTAGAGTTACAAAATGATATCACCAGTCAAATGAATTTCAAAAGAGGAGGCACAGAAGAGATGTGGCTGCAGCGATTTGTTCCTGTCAAATACCCAAAACTATGGTCAAAAATGGAGTTGCTATTTTTAGCTTTTCCTTCAACTTATATGGCTGAAACTGGATTTAGTGCCGTTACAAACATAATGAGTAAACAAAGAAATAGACTTGATGTAGCCACTAGAGGAGACCTACGCCTTGCTTTGACTAATTTAAAGCCTGGCATTTCTAACATTGTTAAACTGCATGAGGCACAAGGTTCCCATTAGTTCAAGCTTAGTTGTGTGTTATGAATTGTTTTTCCTGTTTTATTAAATATAAGACTAAATGTAAAATTTTAATGTAAAAAAAATAGTAGTGTTCTATGATGTGTCACAGCCCATTCAGATCTCTCCTGAGCCTTTCGTCTCCACGTCTTTACCCCAAACTGTTGCAGATCTGCCTTCACATCATGAATCCATCGCTTTTGGAGTCTGGCTTTGGGTCGCCTGCCTTTTCGTTTTCGCCTGTATAAAATTTTCTTTCCTCTGTTATCAGGTACTCTTTCAAGGTGACCTGCCCAACGTAGTCTGTTCTTTTTTTTTCTGTCACTATCGGTGGGTATTCATACAATTGAAATATAACATGGTTAGTGCGTGTCCTCCACCATGTTTCATCTTGTATAGCAGTAGAGATTTTCATAAGAACTGTTCGTTACCAAGTATTTAGTATATTTTTGGCTGTCTTTGTCATAGTCTGGGTTTCACTTGCATACTTGCTGCTGGTCTTATTATGCTATTGTATATTATTTTCTTGGTTTTCCTTAATATTGATATTTTTAATGTAAAAAAAGTTATAGACAATCAGTTTAACTTTTCATATTTATATCCTGTAAGTATTTTTTTTTTACTAATAATTTAAGATTAATTAACAATATGTAAGTTACAATGCCAATATAAATCAATACATGTCCTTTTAGAACAATTTACCTTCTGAATCTTTTTTTTTTTTTTAACTATTATATGTCCGTTTGGGGGGCGCTGGAGATTTTTTAAAGAGAAAATATACGAAAAGGGGGCGGTGGGTTAAAAAAGGTTGAAGACCACTGTTGTAGAGGTTAGAACAGAACCCACGTGACTAAGCTTTTTTTGTTAAGGGAGGTAAATTGCTTTCGCGATATAAGACATGATAAGTCAGGGGTGCAAGGGGGATAAATACACATTCACGTACAAACTATGAAAGGTCACCTCCCTTTATCATTCATTCTAACAAGAAAATAAACTCTGAAAAAGTTTGGAGTGAACTCCCTTTTTGTTTATATTTGACCCTCCCCCTGACTGTAGGAGTTTTTTGCGATGTGAGTTAAGGTCGTTGGGGCCCGTTTTTTTTTTCTTTTTCGTAAAAAGTTGTGACTCTGTTTGGTCCTATGGGAGAGTAGTCAAGTCGAACTAGTGGAGCTGACAGTCGACCCCTCGCCTGGCTCCTGTGTCGTGAGTAGTGTTATTAGATTTCCCGCCTTTCTTTTCATGACAGCTGTGCAACAGTCTTTACCTCGTAGACTCCGTCACACACACTCACACACACAGCATGCACACACACACACACACAGCACAGCAAACACACACACAGCCCAGCAAACACACACACAGCCCAGCATGCACACACACACACACACACAGAGCATGCACAAACACACACACAGCACAACAAACACACACACACAAACCAGTAAACATATAGACATAAGTTAAAACACAGTACAAGACAAGGCAACTCACTCGCATTGTAAAGACGCCTCTAAGTATGCTCGATCAACTTGCAGCCGATTTGAGCAGACGACTTCTGTGATGAGCTGAGGTACTAACATTTGAAAACTGTTTTTCGTTTTCGTTAACGAAAATGTTAACGATAATTTTCTTTTATCGAAACTAGAGCGACCCCTTAATTAGTTACAAAATATTACTAATGAATAAAAACGAAAAAAATAAATACATTTCTCATACGATGGAAAAGAAGATGGAGGTATATACCTATTTATTGTATTTAATTTTTTAAGTTTTTTAGTAATACTAGCACTGGTACTGCTAAGAATGTACTTTAATTATCCGCACTGAATGAGAATATTGAAACATAAGAAAGCGTTTTAACTCTTTATCTCCGTAATTCTTTCCCAAGCTCTGACAGACTTGTTCATTCTTGACATGTGTACATTTTACCCTGTTAGGGTTAAACTTCAATAACATTTTTGCTTGTAAGCGGAAAACGTTACTCTCGGTATAGAATTATAGGAGAAACATACATATATAGAACATAAATCAATAGCAGCACCGGAAACAAAGAGAGAAAGTAATGAATTAAATGCTACGAAAATAAGGGAGAATATAGGAGATTGCGTGCTCTTTTTTAAAACGACACATATAAGTTTGAAAAAACAAAGATTAATTTAATGGGGTCAAAACAACGACGTTAATTAGTAGTGAAAGAGTTAAACCCTCTCCACAAATGCGCTCATCGCCACGTCACTGTTTGCTATGTATCTGTCAACAATGGCTGTCTCGTATGCCTCTATTGTATTAATATTGATTTTGTTTTTGAAAAAAAAAATGGAATGCACCCAACCACCTAACTTTCAGATATGCCGACATCGTTAAGAGTCCAGCGGTATCATTGTCTCGGCTGCCCATGCCCCCCTCCCCCTTTTCTCCGCCTCTCTGATTACTGCTCTAGCCATATATTGTCCCTATTAATAAATGAAGATCTCCGCTGTTAGTGCGTAGTCCTTAAAACTGTATTTCAAGCGGCTGCTGAAGCGCCCCAGTGATATTCCAAGACAAACACTTGGGGCGTTACGGCGTAGCAGACAAGTTGACAGCAGCCATGGTTCAACCTGTCAGAAATGGTTACATCCCTCCCCCCCCCCCCCCCCCAAAACGGATTTTTCTTCTCTTTTTCTTTTTTTTTTTTTAACTTCCACGACGGACACAAGTTTTGTTTTAATGACAGACACGTTAGACCCAACAGTACCGTGCGTATCATAACTGAAATGAAAAGGGGGGGGGGGCAGTACGCCCCAGTGAAATGGATACGGGGCTATGTGGCGGTGGTGAGGGAAAGCTTCGTTACGCCCCTCTACCAGCAAGTGGCGCCCAGTTCCGTGTCAGTATTTATTTCCAGCCAGTGTGTGACATCGGATACTGAAAAATTCGGAGAAGTGTGTGGAAAGAAAAATACCGGCGGTCATTCATGGATTCTACTTTCACATTCACCCTATCATTTTCTCTGGCCACCTGGCCTTACAACAGGAAACCAGACGTGAAAAAAAAATCTGTCTGCCCCTCCGTTAAGTCTCTCGTCTCTTTTCCATCATCATAGTACGAACACCGCTGGACTTCATACCGCTACACCACCACACCTAAAAACATCTATCTACACCTACAAGTCTTTTGTCAGTAATGGGGTGTTTTTACATCGACACACTCACACAGATTTACATCGACACACTCGCACTTACATCAATACACTCACACTGATGTGTGATACGAACGGCCTCGTATTTTTCCGTCATTCTACGGCAGCAGTCGTGTTCTTACGTGACCTAGTTGTGCTCCCCAGGCACCGACACTAGCCTAGCGCCATTGATCAAAAGACACACCAGTACAAAAGAAAAAAAAATGGCGTGTCGGTACATCCGGGTGAATGTACTTCCGCTAGTCTCGGGCAGAGTCTTTCCTTGCTAGTCAAATCAAACGTCGCAACCTAGATTTTGGGTCTATACACTAGAGATAAAGGCACATTCCTTGTTCCGTATGTCAGTACAAATGCTTCTTTCCTAGTTCTTCTGCTATTGCATAGAATGGGTTGCTTAAGTCAGCTAGGAAAACCAATGACTTGATTAACAAGCATGACTAGATTGATCTATAAACACCTGTTGGTACGCTCTTTTTTTTTTTAAGTATTTCATATAAACATTGCTGTTCTCTTTTTATTTGTCTTTTTAAAAAATATGAAGAAAAAAAAATCACATACCCCGTAATCAAAAAAAAATATCAATGAAACTCGAGTATTTTTTTGTGTGTCCCGGGTACCATGCAGGAAAACCCTGTTATAGTTGTAATTAGTCAGATAATTTTTTTGTTCCATCCCCCCAGGACACATTTTAAGACAGGTTTAGGCCAAAACAAAAAAAGGTCTAAAATAAATCTTTTAGACACAAGGAAATAGAGAGACAATGTTACCATACTCATTCGCATAGGCTTCCATTTTTTTATATAAAAAAATAAGCTTCACTCCCTTTAGACTCAAGATCGCCCATAATGGGGGAAGAAAGCTAGTCAAAAGCTAGGGGGTGGGGAAGATTATTGATGTCGGCTTTCCAGTACAAGGATCAACGAAATATGGAACATTGTGTTTTGTTTTGAGTGGCTTTCAGTGTAAATGCAAGGGGGTAAGTGGAAGTGCGCTAGGACTTTGAATTGAAGACTCTCAAATTAGATTCTTGGTGTAAACTAGAATTTTGGGATTCTTAAAACGCCTTTGAGTTCACGCAACTCCCATGGGGGCTTGGCCAAGAAGGGGTCATTGATCATTGTGTCGGCCACATGATACCTTTGTTAAGTTTTGGCCATAAAAAAGGTGACCATATTATCATTTGCTGATGTATACTTTACTTACTAATAAGTTCCCCTTTCACACGTTTAAGTCTATAGATGATCTAAGGTCATCTGTTCCAGTGGCCTACGGTTAACGAGGGTGTCAAGTGGCCAGCACAATGAAAAGAGCTATGTGACGTCACTATTATGTTAATATATATATATATATATATGTTATTGGTTTGGTTCATTAGTGTAGACATACGCATAATATGTATTCATTAATGTTTTTTTTTTTTTGGTTTATTCATATTATACTTTAATTTACACTAACACAAGACAAACAGGTTACAATATGCTAAGTCCGTACCATATAAAACTGTTGGGCAGTCAAACGTTATTTAGTATTGTTTATTGATCATGATGAAACACACCGTTCATTGTGATTTACTCGCTGGAGTTTATAAGTCATAGAATCACAGTCCAGGAAAGAGTATAATCTAATGGTCAAAACAAGATTAGTTTATGAAGATGATTTCGTAAAGTGATTTTTAATGTTTTATCTAATTCCACTTATTGCAGTGACACCTGTAGTACCAATAAAAGATGCAATGATTTTAAATTTATAACTATAGAAAAATAGAACCCAATTATGGTGATAATTAAATGCATTGTGCATCATAAAAATTTTACCTTTCAAAATTTTTATCAAAAGTAAAATTAGACTATAATAAAAAAAATACTTTTAAAATAAAAACTTGACATTCTAATTTAAATATTTCGTCAACATATTGCGTTTTTTTTTAATATTAATTTGTTAGGCTCAATTTCTTTCAAAGTTACTTCCCTTTGTTTTTGAGACACTTTCTATGTATTTTTTTTTTCAGCTTTTTTTTTTCACTAGTCTATTGCTATACATTTAAATTAACTCTTTCTCTCCTAACTGACGATACCAACGTTGATTCAACCAGAATATTGTAAATAATTATGGAGAGAAAGAGTTAAAGACCACAATGACGCAGCAAAACAAACTAATGAAGAGACACATTGACAGAGAGAGAGAGAGAGACAGACTGACAGATAACGAGTTAAAGAGAGAGAGAGAGAGAGACAGACAGACAGACAGACTGACAGATAACGAGTTAAAGAGAGAGAGAGAGAGAGAGAGATTGAAGAACGTTCTTCAACATAGCTAGTATATAAATCAAGAGAAGTAACCAACATTTCCAACCCACCTTTACAAAGTCACGTTTCTTCGAGATTCTCGTTCCTATGATTGCTGCTGTTTGATTGGTTGAGTTTCCAGCGTTTCAGTACCATAGTTTCGGGTGCCATAAAAAAATCACAATACCCCCAGTCGTAAAAAGGTGGTTTATAGAGATCTTACTGCCCTGGTCACTTCCTGCTATGGTCATTACGTCTAGAAAAGAAGTTACTTACTGGTCAATCCAATTGTATCACTTTCCCTGTTTGTGTTTGTGTGTGTGCGCGCGTGCGTGTGTGTTAGTAATCGTTTTCAAAAGTTCAGCCTTATTTTTATATGGTTTAAATATGCTAACAACTCAAACTTGTACGTGCAGTTGGAGCTGTCATTGTTCGTTAACAGATTATTGTGGACTGTGTATTGTAGGTTATTGTTCCATACCATTGAATACAAATAACTTAAACTTACCTCCCTTAGATTCTAGTCACTCTAGTAATTTCAGTTTTCTCAACAAGAGGGTTCTCAATATGTTGCTGGTAGACATATCTTGTATTCCTTTAACACACGTTTCATTGTGTTTATCAGTGTCTTGTTTTTATTGTAAGTATTTTACGGTCTTTGTTGTTTGTTTGTTGAAGACAGAAGGGAAATTATGATGTTTGTCTGTCCAGTGTTTGTCTGGTTCATTTGATTTATATATAATTAACATTTCTTTGATTTTTCTGTTCGCCTTTAGAAGGTGTAATACTCTTAACGATTTATCCAGTCTTTTTTCTCTCATTCTCCTCCATCTTTATTTCAGTCATTCTCTCTGTTTGTCACCTTCTTCGTCTCTTTTTTTTCACGTTTTGACTCTTTTTTTTTTAGCCTTCTCTTTCCTCTTAGCTCTCTTTTTATTCTCTTATTCTCTTTCTTCTCACTTTCTCTTTCTCTCACTATTTCAGTCTCTTTCTCTTTCTTTTTTATCTCTCTATTTTCTCTTTTTATCTCTTTCTTTCCCTACCGCTTTTTTTCGACACTTTCTTTTGCCATCTCTCTTTAACATACGTCGCGCTTTCTCTTTCTTTCCCTTTCTTTTTCTCTCTCTCTCGTTCTGTCTCTCATTCTAACTCTTTCTCTCTGTCTCTCTTTCGCCCTCCCCTTCTAATCTCTGTCTCTCTCTCACTGTGTGATCTCTTCCACCACACTGTACACTCAACTCTCTGGAGCACTCGTCTCGCACTCATTACGTAATGCACTCTCGCACATACGTCATACTAGAGAGGCCCCCCCCCCCCCCGCGCTAACGAGAGGAGTCTTCTCTCTCCCCCCCCCCCCCCCACTTTCCACCTCCCTCTCCCTCCCTCCTTGAAGTAGAATCAGGCATAGCCAACTGATCAGAAGCTACTTCAGGGAGGAACAAGTTCCACAGACAAGCAGAAGTCGAGAAGCCATTGGTAATGAATACAACACCAGGGTTGGCTCATCGAGAATATAGGTCAGTGAGAAAAAGAGAGATAATTGTGGGGGAACAATAAGATTGAGAGTTATTGAAATTGATCACACCCCTTTATATTCTTACTAGTCATATAACCCGTCTCAGCTTGACAAGGATACATTTAAACTTTCTCATTTTAACAGTATATCAAATGAAAATTAACAAAGGCTATACAAAGTAAAGCGATAAAAAACAAAATTCAATATTCCGAAAGATTTCAAGTTATTTATTGTCGCATTGTGATCTTATCTTTAGGAACTAATACTTTTTTTTTTAATGTCAAACACATATGCACATATCAGAAATATATTAATAGCAATTAGAATAAGACACATTGGTACAAATGGTCTTTCTTCTTAGTACTATTAGTGCCTGAGTCAGCCAGGAAAACCAATGACTCGGTAGAATTGACGTCATTGATTAGCATGCGTTGACCTAGGGACACACGTAGGACATAGTCATCGTCTTTTTGAAGTTACGTCTGTATTTTATAAAGTAGGATAAGACTAAATTTGTTGCACTTCATATTTATTTACCTGAAATGCTCAAACGAAGTTTAATAATGGTCTCGTAAAGTGTAGTAGGCCTTATAACTTAAAGAAGTTACTATTACCATTAAGCTGTTACCTCCCCAAAGATAATTTCGCAACTTGCCTTTGAACATTTTAATAATAATCAATTAATCAAAAGTCAGATTTTAACGAATGAAATAATACATCTAAAAATACTTCAAGGGAAGATAATAAACGGGAGACAGAAATATTTTTTTCAGCGTTGATCTGTGAGTTACCCAGCCTTATCTCTTCCCTGTGTTGACATGTGACAGAGTAGTGGCCCATATTGTTGTTCAACACACTCCAGCCTCTCCTCGTCCTTCCCCCACTCTTCTTCTGCCCTCATTTCTTTCTAGAGGCTGATGAAACGTAAGAGGGTTGATCAGTGGAGTGAGCCACTCACAGGGACTCGTTCATGAGAGCAGCGGAGAGAGAGAGAGAGAGAGAGAGAGAGAATGCATCTAATAATTAGATAAATAGAAGCAGATGATTACTAATGTAACAGAGGGCAATTAGCCAACAGAAAAAAAAAAAAGTAGAGCGATAGAGAGACAGATGGGGGAGGGAGAGGACGTTTAGGATAATACCGAAGAGTCGCTTAAGAGATAATTGATTGACACGCACTAATTTGCATTCTGAATATTTAAATTAAACTTTCATTTTTTATTTGTTTTGGTTATGAAATAAAATAAGAGAAAAAAAACAAGAGAAAAGAGAAGGAATCACTGAAAGACGCTGCAAAGAGTGTGTGAGAGAGAAAGAGATTGAAGGAGAATGAATATAAATGACATTTAAGAAGGCAATGTATAACAATGAAGGGGTGAAACATTAAAGAATTCATACAATTGTTCTGAATTTGTGTTCCCGTTATTGATGTGGTCATCTGTACTTTTATTAATGCATGACAAAATATTACTATTTCAATTGCTAATATTCTGGTTACGACATATTAACATGAATTAATAATACAAATGTAGCAATAAACATGAAGATTCCTTACTACCTAGAAATTGAAATTTGCAAAAGACATAATCAATACTGATGTTTGTAAATAAAAAAGAAAATACACAAGTAATACAAAAAATGACGATAAATTTGACAGAATTATATAGGAAACAAAATACTGTATGTTATCTCCCCTTTCCATTTTGTTAATCAAAAGCGTAAAGTCTATTAGTACATGTATAGATAATACAAGGATAAATAATGTCATTAATAAATTAATTATGTAATCAAAGCTAAAACCTTCTTTATAAAAAAAAAGTCATCAACGCTGGATAGGACGTGGTGGCTGAGTGATAAACTGACGGTTATCCGGTTCGAATCTTGGTGAAAACTAGGATTTTTGACTTTCGGGCTTCTTAGCATTCCCCTGACTATCCAACTCGGATACCTGGTATAAGTTATGGAAAGGGTTAGGGTAAATCAAAGGTGGTTGGTTGTTGTCCTGGCTACATCACACTCGTTAACCGTGGGCCACAGAAACAGATGATCTTTACATCATCTGCCTTATAGATCGCTAGGTCTGAAAGGGGAAACTTTAGATTTTTTTCTTACATTACATGGAAATCTGTTCAAAAAACAGAAAAAAAAAATTTTTCATGATGATTGTAAGAAAGAAGACTAGACTAAGCACGTGTCCTGGAGTGAGCAAGAGTGACCACCACAAAATGGACAGCAACGTCAACCGATCTTAATGAATACTTTTTTTTTTTGGCTGGGTGGTGACCAAACATAGTCTGTTGACCGGTCCTTTTTTGTATTGACCATCGCGTGTCCAGTCATGTCCACCTCTTTGGTAGAGCTCACGAGAAAACAACACACCGCAGGCGTCTTGCAGGGGCTTCTGGGAACTTACTCCGTCTGGAAGTCTGCGTGAACAGTTCTTTGTCGTCTGCTGGGGGCGATGAATGGATAGGGTTCGAATTTCTACGTCATTATTTGAATATGTTAGCGCGACCTCATATGCACGTGTCTAAATATATAAAACCTTTTTTTTTATTTTACATTAGATTCTTTCAAATTTGATATTTTCAGATTTATTTTCAGACTGTATAGTGCCTCTCCAACCTTGATGATAAATCTCACATAAATTCAAATTTAAAATACGTTCGTCTCCCATACGGGATACGTGCCCTGCCCAGCCTAACTGACGGACCATTCTTCTTCTTCTTAAACTGTCAGGTAGAGTTGAGCCTTCGGCTCTTGGAACTTTAGGCCAGCAAAAGTGAACAAGAGCTCCCTCTCACCGGCCTGAATGAAAACAGTGTACACTGTGTTGTCTGGCGGGTGGGTCAGACTCGCGGCAAGAGGCCGCGTACACTAAGACCCCCGCCATTTTCCTTTTCTATACCAGGCTAACTGTGCCTGACACGCCATTAATGTAACGGCCCCTTGGGGAACAGCGCCTGGATTGTGACAAGGTTGTGGGAGCTTTTTTTACAACTCCGAACAGTGCAATGAGGATGCTCTCGCACCCCTTAGGCACCATCACGGACGGGAGTCTTGTTTTGCTACCCTTTAGCCTAATCGTTTCCGCCAACGATTGAAGTCCCTCTATACTGTCCATACCGGCGTTCGAAAGGACATCGCTGTTTGTAGTTCGGTCTTGGCACCGTATCTATGGAGCGCAAGCATCTTGGTGAAAGCGCTCAAGTAGTTCTACACACATATACAAACACAATCAAACACACTTTCTTTTTCTCTTCTTTAAGTTTTTTTTTTTTTTTTTAATCTTATACATTACCCAAAGGGCTACAAAACAAGATGTCGAAGACTACTGAGGGCGCAGTCCCACGAACACATAAATACATCATACTACAAGGACTCACATCCAACAAACTAGCTATCCGCATACATTAATGTGATTCACTATTCATGTCATTTTTTTTTTTTAAATCGCAAATTCCGGGAGCATCCCATCAATAATAATTTGTAGGTACTGACTTTCTTATGGATCATGATTTTAATTTCAAAAATGGTTTATGGGTATGTTACTATTTATAAATAGTTAATTAACAAAAAAAATGATATGATATTGAAGGACTGTATGCTTCCGTGATCATCAGAATTAGGACGGCGCTACGATTGGAGTTTTCCCAACATTTTTTCATTTAGAAGATATGAAAATGACAGACAGACAACACTAACACAATAGCGGCTTGAAAAGAGGGCTTAAAATGATTAAATTCTTTTTTTTAAGTGAATGTTTATGCACATACATGGAAGGTGGCAGCAGAATATTCCGCCCTAACCTTTCTCTATCTCTCCGTAGTTGCACTCTCTATTGAAGAAACCTCCGTATCCTCTTCATCGCCTCTTCACTATCCTATCTCATCCTCCTTGGCTAGCCCTCACTGATGTATTTGACCCATTGGTTTATCCACTGCACCGAGCTATGAATCAATGCCCGACCTCCGCGTTCCCAGAAACTCAAGAGAGAAAGAGAAGAAAAAAAAATGGAGCAGTTTTCTATTCCAACGTTTGCACTTCGCTAGCACAAGCCAAACACAGCGAATTAAAGACAAATAAAAAAACACTGCAATTTCCCTATCTTGATATCACATCAACGGAGTGGTCGTTTTTTTAGAGACTGTTATAGATTCCATTCTTTCTTCTCCCTCTTTCTGTCTTGTTTAAACTCTCTTTCTCTCTCTTTTCTTTCTTTTTTTTTTGGTTTCTCTTTTTCTATCTTTTATTTCCCATTTTGATAAGATTATTTTTTGTGGATTTACTTATCACCAGATAGCTTAATTCCATTAAATATTTTTTTGTATATCTCGTCTGTAATAACGCGTGGTAATATACGAGGCAGCGATCTCAGCTTTGATTAAGTTGACCTCCTATCATTTTGGATGATGATCGACTTCCGAGTTTCCCAAAAAATATGAGCAATTGTATCCAACGCTTAATGGTAACATTGCTCTCTCTTTCTCTGTCTCCCTCTCTCTCTCCCTCCCTTCCTCTCTCTGTCTCTCTCCCTCTCTCTCCCTCCCTCTCTCTCCCTCCCTCTCCCTCCCTCTCCCTCTCTCTCTCTCTCTCACACACACATGCGCGCATACAAACACAAACGCAAGCCAGTAACAGATTCTTACACGCTGTTTAAATTGCGCCCACACACAACCCGGTTCTTAGACAGAAGTTTCCCAGGGCCGAAAAGCTGCACGCTACGGGCCTAATATGACCCGCGGTTCGTAGTTTACGCATCACTGACATACGCATCATTAAAAAAAAAACACAACACAACAACAGCCAGCAGATGAAGACTAGTTTCGTTTACAGACATTCACACAAAAAAAAACAAAAAACAACAACATTATTTTAACTTCAGTCATGCGTTACATGTAATGGAGACCAATCACAGTAGAAGGCCTTAACACTGAACTATGACGTCACAGCCTGTGTGGAGAGGAGACAAATAGCTAGTTGCCACGTCACAGGTCTGTACGATTTGACAAGCTGCTACAGCGTTTACAGGTCATTGTAAAGAAATAATCAACAGTTTAAAAAAAAAACACTCATCATATCACAGCTATTGGATTCCACTGCCCACAGGTTGCGACGTCACAGGTCTGTACGACGTGGTAACCAGTTATTGGTCTCCACTGCCCACAGGTTGTGACATCACGGGTCATGGTAGAGGCCTAATGTCACGATTGGTGTCTATCTAATAGTATCTGCATGCATGCCTACCTAATTAAGGGCACTCGATTATCATCACAGTTTTAAAGGGACAGGCTCCGCCAAATATCTAACCCTCGTCACTCAGCAGTAATAGACGACCATAAATAAACTCACACCGGCTCGTCCGTCGCCTGGTTTAAGAATGTACCTTTCATTAAAAGATTTTTCAATGGAGAGGAATGGCGAAAGACGATTGACGGATTACGTTTGGTGCCCGAACGGTTCAACAGGCTAAGGGTGAGGTTAAAAAAGGTTAAAAGTGAATAGCACCTGTATTTTTAACATTCTGGGCTCATTTAATTTTAAACCTTACACGCTACACCCGGTTCTACAAAAATAATGAGATTAGCCCCTATGCCCCCTTCCCCTCTTAATAACAAGAGTGGTCATCTTTGACTATGATGTCCGAACAAAAACATTTAATATAAACAGAAATTAAAAGAAGCTAATGTATTTGCTAATATATTTTCCCTTTACCATTGTTACTATCCTAAAGCAATGGCCTATCACAATGTTTTAATGTACAGTAGATTTCAAGTTACACCTTAGCACCTAAGTTCTAATAGGTTTTTTTTTTTAATCTGTTTCTTCCGAATTTTCGATCTCGCCATCTCCCTACATGATCCCCCTCAAGGGACACGCCTATGTCGTGCAGTTCACACCCGCATTGCTTGTATTGGATGTATTCTGTTTCTCTTCAATCCGATCCCCCAACCCAAGATGAAAGTATCTTCCCAACTTTTTTTTTTACGATAGAAAGATGAAAGGGGCTTAAAGAATATAAAAAAAAAAACAGCAAAGAACAGAAGCAGAGAGAGAGAGAGAGAGAGACAGAGAGACAGAGAGAGACAGAGAGAGACAGAGAGAGAGATTGGGAGGGAGCATCCTGCCCGCTACATAGCTCTGAGCAGTTTCTACACATGGTGTGAATGAAGGCAGTTTCATCTTCTTTGCTTTGCCATTGATCCGATTCAATTTTCTTTACAGATTGGATTTCCATTTGGCCAAGCGTTTAATAATATCACACGGGGTTGTGCCCGTTTTGTGTGTGTGTGTGTGTTTGGACTTATGCAAGATAATGTATATAGTTCAAACCAGTTTTAAAACAAACAAATAATGTATATTTTTACGTAATCATTATTTTCTCATTATCATCATAACTAGTCCTTTAATGACTTATATCTCTTTGAAATAGAGGACAATGGGCAAGTTAATGATTGTTAATATGGAACAATTATTAAACGATTTTAACTTTCACTGTTGTGGAAACATGAAACTTACTGTTCTGTTTTGAATTTTTTTGTTTTTAAAGCCAGAGAAAGTGAGAGAGAAAATAGAGCCAGAGAAAGTGTGTGTGAGTGAGAGAGAGCGAGAAAGAGTAAAAGCAGAGTTGAAGAAGTAACCAAGAGAGAGACGGAGAGAGAAAGTGTAAGCGACGGTGATAGAGAGTAAGAGAGGTAGTTGAGGGAAAAGGAGACAGAGAGTGAGAGGGTCCAACAGAGTAGAAAAAAAAAAGAGTTAAAACGAGAGTAGTCTAAAGGAAAGTGATATAAAAGTGATATAAAAATGATATAAAAGTGATATAAAGCGAGAGAACATTGTATCTGACCAAAGTTGTGCACATTAGTGTTTATAGAGTGATGATCACTAATTAAATATGCTCACATAAATCTTTGTATTCAAAAAGAGTAAAAAATCAGAGTGTTTTAATGTTTAATAAAAAAACAACATAGAACTTGCTGACAAAAAAGAAAAGGGTTCACATCAAAGAAATATTGAAAAGAAAAACCAAACAAGTTCAAATGGCAAGCAGTTGTTCTGAAAAAACAAAAAAACAAAAAAAAAAACTTCACAAAAGAGAAACAATGAGTATCGGAAACTGGTGACGAGCGTGGAATACAGAGTGGACCGTTAGAGGCAATAAAACGAGAGGGAAATAACTCTGCCTTATTGGCAAAGGTCAAGATTGGACTCGCTATTGATCTCCCTTTGATCGCGCTTGAAATCTCTCCACATTTTAATAGCCTGGAAAGTGAAAGTGAAAGTAGAAACATGTAGAAAGTACAATTTGGAAAAAAACCGAATGAATTCAAAAAGGAAACGAAAGAAATAAAGCTATAGTAATTAAAATAGTGAACATCTTCACCCAGACCTAACTATTTTAAAGGTCATTTGGGACGTGGAAAAGGATTATCGAAATGAGACATTAGCTGCAATCTTCCACGACCTCCATTTTTACAATTAAACATTGCGTCTTTGATATGATTTTTAAATTTCATTTGAATTTCCAATTTATTTTTTTTTACTTGAGTTTCTTATTTTAGCTCCATTATATTAACCCCATATTTCTATAAATCTCTTTCTCTTCTTTTTCTTTCCCCTTTAAATGTTTTTTTTTTCTTAAAAAGATGCAGTTTGAATATAAACGGAATCTTAGAATGTAAAGAAAGATGAGATGACTGTGATTACCTTAGTTGTGAAAATCCCCCAATCGAAAGAAGTACATTATTATCTTAAAATCTTACGACTTTTATCGGACTGTAGTACGAGTTAACATCCCTGGATTATAGTGATCAAAGAGGATATTTAT
>JADKLZ010021530.1:0-14040 GCA_021533235.1 Biomphalaria straminea | reverse complement strand
CCCTTGTTATTGTCCAGCTCTGTTCTTCTGTTCCCTTGTTATTGTCCTGCTCTGTGTCTGCGACAGAAATGAAAAAAACGGAACGACGAAAGTCTATGCTTATTTTAAGGGGCTTCATGTTTAAGAGTAATCTTTTATAAAAATACGATGGGCATTTCACTTTTAAAAAAAAATGTAAGAAAAAAAAAGAGGCAAAAAAATAATGTATTCACCTGAAAGACCAAAGACGGGACGACCCAAAAATACATGGCGCGAGATTTGAATGTATTTGCCAAGCAGATGGACAAGGCAAAACTTCTGGAGAGACTTGCCCAGAACTGATACGCCTGGAGGAAGCGAGTATGTTGCTTATGCCCCAGACAACAGGTTTAATTTAATTTAATCTAATAAATTACAGAAGTGCCTCCCTACCTCCGCCCCCCCCCCCCAAGTGTATCCATGTGGTACCTAGTTGTTCAGGTTGATTTGAGTCTTTAATTTAAATTTGCTTAGTCCCATTACTTTTTATAATGACGGGAAGAAAAGTTACTTTTATAAATTGGTCCTAGCATATGGAATAAGAAATATGTCTTTAACATTGTGTCATTTTGTGTTGTTGTTTTTGTTTAAATTTAATTTTTACAATTTCTCAATTTCTCAGCTTGCAAATTTATGGGCACTGGGTGGGTGGATGGATGCGTTGCCGTTGGAATATGAAGGCAGTTCTCGAAAACGGCTCTAAATGTTTTCTAAGAAATTTGACAGCTGTTCTTGGTAACTAGCAAACTCTTCATGGGTTTATTGGGATGGTTGGACACGGATTTCGAAAACGGCTCTTTGGGAAAACAATAACAAACTAATAGTGCACAGAGTGAAAACTCTGCTCAGGCCGTTGTAAGTGTTCAAAACGTAATCCTGTTCAATTGAACTTTGTCTTAGTTTTTATATTGACTGTAGAGGCAGAGGTCACGAAGATCACAACTGAATATTCTTTAGCGGGAATTCCCGGATTTACCTCAAATGTTTCGTTGTATTCAGTAAGGAGTTGAATGAATACAGAATAGACGTTCATGAATATTGTATGTAAGAGCTTATGTAGAGATGAGCTGGACTGTTATAGACGAGCGTGATTGTGTAATCTCATTACAGTAATGAAGCTTGACAAGTAATAAACAGATTGAGAAATTATACACCACAATGAAATCAATTCCGCCTTTACAAAGCTGAACAGTTTAACAGCTGAACAGTTAAGCAGTTGAACAGTTGAACAACTGAACAGCTTTGTAAAGGCGGAATTGATTTTTTAATTATTTTTTTTTTTTATGTTGCTTGTTTTTTTTTTCATTTTTTTATTAAATAAACACTTCTTTTGTGTAGTTTTTAATTAAAATCTAGCTTTAGTACATAATAGGTATGCAGGTATGTTTAGGTATGTAGCAACTCTGTAGCATAGGATATGGTGCAGTTGTTTTTTTCTCTCGACTTGAGTCTCGTAGACGTTGCCAAAGATTCAGGTACAGAGCCAGACATCTCTTCCTTGTCTTATAAACGTTTCGTCACGCTAGTTTACTTCCTTGTTCTGGATGACAGCTTGTACAAGCGAAACAAGGGGGGCCACGAGCTTCTGGATGTGCGTGTGAGTACGTAAGTTAGCTCACACACACACACACATGCGCGCACGTTCATAAAGTCCCGCACATACACACACACACACAAACACACTCTTCCACGTACACATACGGATACGTCTTAGGAAGCGATCAGTTTCAACAGCCCACTAATTAGCCCGCTGATCATGGTGGTAAACAACCCTCGGGTGTCGGGGGAGGACTACATCAAGTCTGAGCGGATCATAGACTCTCTAGCTTATGTTTTTGCAAGTGATTGGCGCCCTTCTCCTGTTTAGCCCGTGTTTCGCCCTTCGTTTAGTTTCGCCAGGCTATAGTGTTCATACATAATGCCGTGACTAATAGACAAGAAACACTCACACATACGCTCGCACGTATACACACATATACACGCACACACACAAACACATCTTAACCTTTTTTTTAACCTTGTCATTACAACAATAAATAAACAAAATATGTGCTTAATTGAAAACTTCAAAGGCTTACAAAAGACTGTTAATGTCTATCTACAAAGAGTAGAGAGGGGAAACAGAGGATGACTTTTGTGTTCATTGCAATGCTTAAATGCGCCTATAACAAACAAATAAACAGAAGCGATTACTAAAGAAAAATGCTTACAAGAAACAGATGCTCCTTCACAGCTAATAAATATAGATAAATATAATAACCAATGAGTCGAGAGCAGACGTTTATAATAACAAGTTCACACCAGGGAAGGTGCCAATCAAAGGAGAGCAGAAGTAAGGAAACAATGAAAATGTTAATAACGCAAACAAATTAGGTAGGCCAAAGTGGCAGAGTTTTCTCCCATTAACACGTTTGAAGGTAATTATGGTAACATATCAACTTCCGGAATAGCAGACGTAAACATATTTTAAGGAAAAATGTTATTGCTTTTTCCTCTCTAGGTGCATTTTATTAGCTGGCCATTTAACATGTTATATTTTGGACATGACTCTGGAGTGCAGAGTTTAGAGGTGAATGCCTGTTATATATTTTTTTGTCTATGATTCAAACTAATCTGTTTGTCCCGGTGCATTTTTAAAGTCATGTGACAAGACAAAACATTACATCACCTGTTCATTAAATGTGTTCGGCTTACAAGACAAAACACTACATCACCTGTTCATTAAATGTGTTCGGGTTACAAAAGTAACTTTACTTTTATTTCAAACAAAAGATGAAATAACTAAGCTCGTGTTGAACGTTAACCACCTGCTCCATGCTAGCCTGAAACCTGGATCTACAATGTTTGCTTGTTTCGATGACTTGCACTGCTAAATCTAGAAGTAGACTTAGACGTAAAGATTTGTAGAATAGAAATTTTATTTTCAACTATTTATTATTGTCATTTGTTTGTTTTGTTTTCGTTTTTTTTTTCGTCGTTTATTTTCTATTACAGCTCTTTATTATTTTCATCATCAGCCCTGACAGTATGAAAAATATAATAGTTTGTTCTGACTCTTGTCAGCCTGTATAATATTATACTTGTAAAATACATTGTCCATAATCGAGGCACAATGAATAAACAATGTTCCTTTTCTTTTTGTAGACAACAACAACAACAAAAAAATACATATCCATCATCTGCATAAACAAGCTTTCGTCTCGGACGGTGTAACCGGATAATTTTAATTCCGTGCGCAAATGTACTGACCTCAGTGACAACAACGAAACTCCCAGACAATCGTTTATCAGATTCCGTCAACTTTGACCCCATATCTTGGTGCTAATACGTTTAATGGAGACTTGGTCGAAAAAAAAATCATTTAACCAGCGGTCAACGGGGAGGAAGAAGAGAAATGTTAGAGGCAGCTTTAGTTCCGAATGAAGAGAACAGTAGAAATGTAGCTCTCCCCTGTTCCCCCTCTCTATTTACCTTTGCTGGCTAGGCGTAAGTCGAGAGGCCCTAGTCTCCCGTGAGCAGTTATTGTGACGCCGCTATGAGAAAAGGCTGAGCTGAGAAATGCTGATTATCTCCCTCTTATCTCGAGCTTCTGTTCCCTCCCCCTGGATAACAAAACAGCTCAGCCTGAAGGCCCTCCGTTGTTCCTCGAAATGGAGATAGTGTTTTTGCTAGTTGGTGTACTGGCGACCCCATCTTCTGGTCCATTGTGTACATTCATGACTGATATTATACTCAGGTTTCCTGTAGTGTGTGTGTGTGTGTGTTTCCACTTTATTTCAGAAAAGTGAATTTGAAAAGATGTGGTTATAGCCCCCCTCCCCACCCGTTAGTTGTTGTTTTTTTCTGATAATTAAGAATTGGTTCTGTTTGAGAACATGTTGTTTTTTTTTTTTTTAATTTAGTAAGTGGAAAGCAGTTGGCATTGCTACATCTTCACTTGTTTCAAACTAAGTTTTATGGAAATTAAAACTGATCAACGCCCCTCTTAATTTCTATCATTTTTCACCTTAAGTTTTTCAATGCGCGTATATGGACTTGTTCAGTCACAAGGCGACTATGGATCATTATAGAAATGAGATGAATGCCTGGACTTTAGCTATGGTTGGAACGATGTCGCCCACACAGCAGTCCCCTCTCCCCCTCTCTCTCCACGCATCTGATGTACTTATAGGAACATTTAAGAGCTGTACAATTAGTTAATATTTTTAATCATAGCTTTTATATAGCGCTACTTTCATGCTTATAGCATGCTCAGAGCGCTTTGGTCCAATCTCATTTGTGGACCAGTGGGCTCAATAAACACAACTCTGCCCAAGTTGGGTGTCGAACCTCCAGCCCCCTTCATAGATAGTCGAGCCAAGACAAGTTCAAGCATACTTAGCCTCTCGACCCCGCTTCCCACTTAGCAAGTGAAACTCTTATAAAAGATACTATTAAAATATTGCTATTAAGAATCTGTTGATTGTTTGTCTTATTCATTAGATTGTAGTTGATATAAAGGCGTTGTGTCCAAAACATACTGTGATGTTTACTTGGGTCCAACAGGGGGGTTCCAAACTTCCTTTATGTAATCCTAGTGTATTTTTTTTCTCTAAGATATTTCTGCCATTTCTCTTGTTCTTATTCGCGACGTTCCATCAATCATGCTTCCACTACATCTTAAAGAAAGGGCAACGGGGGGGGGGGGGGGAAGAGAAGGACACGTTATTACATTTTGAGAACAGACGTTTTGTTTCCCCACTCCAGAGCCGCCCCTGGGCTATCATGTTTTTGGTGTTCCGGTCGGTTGAAAAGAAAATTAGCAAATCACTATGCGCTTTAGAGGCGGCTCTCCTCGTCTGCCAGAACATTGGGGGTTTATTACTTAGTATCTGCGTTTCATTACTTAGGTTTGCCTTCTACGAGCCTCCGGTAACAGTCAAAACACAGGAGCGCCGGAGACGAGTGGAACAAAAAAAGGGGGGTGGAAATCTTGTAGTTCCAGGCCAGCATCATGTTCATTGACCAACATTTAGGGAGTTGAAAGAATGAACAACACACACACACACACATGCGCACACACACACATCAGCTTGTTCTCTACATAAAAAAAAAATCTCCCAGGAAACGTTTAAAATTAACCTTCTGACCTTGAGTTTTGACAGAAGCTTATTTTTTCGCTAGATTCAAAGAAAATTGTTGTTACAAGGAACGTAACTCGGCCGAGTTCCGGTAGAAGTTTGTAACAAATAGTTGTTGTTTTTCATCTCTTCGTCAGAGAGAGAGAGAGCTCCATGTCAGGGGAAACAATCTCAACAGAAACTAATGCATTTAAGTGTTAATTACCAATAGGTTCTGCGTTGTTGCGTTTATTGTTTATGTTTCGAAAGTAATTTTGTTGCTTTTATTTTGGCACTCAAATAAATGTACACCTCTCTCTCTCTCTCTCTCTCTCTCTCTCTCTCTCTCTCTCTCTCTGCAAGCTTACTTCTGTATGAATGTACATCTCAACTCGAAAGGAACATATGTTAATAACGTCTTGGTATATAACGGGATTGCTTTTTGTTTATGACGTGGACTTTATGTCTTTACTTGAAGAATCCAATTTTGTTTAGAGTCTTGAATTCTTTGTTCCTCTACACTTGTCTTTTATTCATTTTCATTCTCTTCTCGTACTGAAATTTTGCACATAAACAAGTGATTTGTAACATGTTTCAAAGTGTTTAAAAAAATCACTTCATTTATAATTGTGTTGTTTCCATTTTAGATAAGATAAGATAATATAATGTTTATTGATCCGTTAAATGAAAATTAAGTTTGATTACAATTGACAACCTGAGCGTAACTAGTGTACGAAAACAATATAGATACACATACGAACGACATTCACACACGAAACACATACACATTCACAACCAGCGCTTTATAAATAAGACCTCTATGTACTTCTCGATGACGACAGCTTATCTTGTAACACTCTGAACGAAAGTGGGATAAAGGAGTTTTTAAATCGTTCTGTTTTAGTGCTAATGGAAAGGAGACGACCACTTCGTTCAGATCTTATGTAACAGTTGTTTAATAGGTGCAGGTTGTCTTTAAGAATCGTGAGTGTTTTGGAAAGGCATCTTTCATGAAAAATCTCTTCAAGAGATGGTAGCTGTACTTGAGTGATATATTTTGCATTGTTTATTAGTCTATTTAGTTTAAGTCTTTATGCAAGTGAGGTATTAACATACCAGCAGGTGATGGCAAAGTTAATTAGACTGCTGATGGTTGCTGTATGAAAAAGTATAGTTATTGTTTTGTCAATACAATAAGAAAAAAAAAAGACCTATTTTTCCCCGATTTATAAAGATATAATTTATAGATCTAGATCTAATTAACTAATTGTAGTATGACCTATGACCTATGAGCTAAGATGTTAGAGCTAATAAAAGGGTAATGCCAAAAGTGTAGAAAGCTTTTATCCTTAGTAATCTGATTTTACTTTTTTTTTTTAACAGTGCCTTTCTTTAAGTCACTTCTTCAGGTAGGGTGGGCAGACAGCTGGTCTGAAAAATGACAGAAGATTTTCCTAGAAATTAAACTGTTGTTATATACCGCTGAGAAAAACATTACTAGTTCGTTCGCCACACGGGGAAAAACTCTAGTTTGACCGTTATAGTTTTTAATGAAAGAAATAAATTTTAATTTGGCTATAGAAAATAGAAAATATTTATATATTGGAAAGACTATACATTTATGCATCTTTTGTTCTTTCTAGATCTCAAGGCATATCACTGGAACGTTAGTAAGACTATTCATCTCTTAAAAAAATTAATTAATGTACATTTGCCTAAAGACTAAATCTAGGTCTAGATCTAGGTCTAGATCCTACATCGGTTTTAAAAGGACTGTCGCGTTCTTGAAAGGACTAGCGCGTTCGGGAATTTCTAAATGCAAGGTTTTATTGATTCAAGAGTTTAATAAATTAATGTTCGTGAAAAATGTGCGCATTGTCTTCTAAGTCTAGATCTAAATGCTTAACATTTGAATATTATAAATTGTACTAGATCTAGATCTATACATTCTCTTAACCAGGATTCTTTCTCTGGGAAAATGGGTAAGGGGACGGGTTAAAAAATGTCTTTAAATCTAATATTCATTACTTTGTAAGAGAAAAACAACCTCTCTGTAAGCTGCAAAATTCTTCTTGTTTCTTTTTCAGGTACATATTGTCGTTTTGTTTTGTTTTAATCTCAAAATTTAATATTGTAGATAAAAAGACAACGTGGCGAACATTATAAAACAAAAACTCAACAAAATACTTCATTTTAAATCAACAAATTTAGATCATTTTAATCATAAATAATTAAACTCATATTTTGACAAAAAAATCAATCCAAGTGAGAATTAAAAAAAGGATTATCACAAAATACAAAACTATCTTCTAGGAAATACTCTTTGTTGTTTCTAGTCTATCAGAAAGAGCACACTGCAAGAAACTGATACAACTGAGAAGTAGATAGACAAATTCACTTGACTGATCAATTGTGTTCAACCCAATGCTGATTGGTGGGTCAAACAACTGACCGGAAGACATACAATATTATTTACATACTTTTTAAAATTGTATCATTTTCAATTATTCTTTAAGAAATTTGCAAAAAAATAATAATATAATAATACACAAACCTATATGTATATATATATATATAATTTTTTGCAGTCTGACGCATGCCCAAGGCGTGTTCATAAAAATACACATATTTTGACTACAGGTACAATATAGCACTCATCTAACACAGAGCCATACTAGAGCATCAATCTTTACTGTAAACTTTCCACTACACCAGGTGACCAGCTCTTTCACAAAATAATGTATGCATATAAATATCAATATAAAACAAAATGTCTCTTAAATGTTGTATTTAAATGCTTGTTTGTTGTTGTTTTTTTTTTTCCTTTTCGTCATTTCCAGTGGCGTCTCTGGTCTAAGTTCCACGCGGGGCAGTTAACTCATCCACTAGTTCTTTCCCCCTTTCCCGCTAACATCAATATGTATTTTGTGTAAAGCCAATTTAAAATTTTGCAGGTGTAATGTATTTGAGTATATAGTATAAGATTTTGATGGTATTAAAATCAAATTAATATTTGCACAAAACAAAACTTATGAAACATAAAAAAAAAAAAATTCTATATGGTGTATATGTAGCTACCGTCAATTCTCGAAATTATGATGTTGCCCGCACATACACACATATACATAACATTTTAAAATATCATCTAAAGTAGGTGTCTCCAGGTGCGGAATTACAAATGTTACATTTCCTGCTGCTCGCAAAACCTCGCCACAACTTGTTCTATTTATTTATCATTGCCACATGTATGTAATATCTTCCTTTCATAGCGCCTTGTCAACATAGGGTGTATTTAACATAATATGTAGAGGAGTCCAGCTCTGTTTTAGTGACGGAGACAAGGTTAGTTTTTTAATTATTTTTTTAATTCGATAGTGTTTCTTTCAATGCCCACACCCCCTCCCTTTATTTTTACCTCGACCACCCCACCCCCCGTTTTCTGTGTGCCGATGCTGATGTTAAGGCACGCTCCTCTCACTTAGCAGACACACGCAACGTCAGCGTCCTCCGAAAACTATAGTGGGACAGAAGTTATGAGTTGAAGTGTTATGATAAGCTAGTCCAGAGGTTGTTAACAGTGGCGCCATCTACTCTAGTCATTGCAACGTTACTGGAATTAGCAGAACCCAGTGTGTTTGTATATGTAGATATGTACATAGTGTTGATTATATGCTTCAATTCACTGTTGCTACGGACGGTGGGAATGACCTTTGACACGTCTGGACATGTTGTGATGTAAAAAAAAAAGATATTTATAAAGAACATTTGAAACAATAATTCTCGGACAAACTCGAACTGTATCAGCTAATTTGTATAAATATTTTAGAAATTAATATAAATAGATATACTCCCCTTTTTTACTCCCCTCTAAGCAGACGCCTAAACTTAGGAAGCTAACATCTCTCACAAAAAAATATATAAGTGCATTCCAAGGTCAACTTGAACAAACACTTAACAAAAACAAATACAAAACTTTGTTAAAAAAAAAAACTCCACCTCAAGACATAACGGCTGCGTTGCTCTTTGAATCCTTCCTTGCTTCACATATGTTCACTACTATGGGAAAATGGAAGGGAGAGGAAGGAGATAGGGCGCGTGAGGAGAAACATGGCACCCTGTCCAGCTTGGAACTGAAACCAAACAGAAAGTAAATGTATTGACTACTTGTAAAGTTACGAAAATGTACACGTTTCCATTCCGTTGCGGAGTTTGTAGTTTGGTGTGAAACCACGGAGAGACTGAAACAGAAGCTGACCGCGTTCATTACGTCTCCGGCGGCCTTACGTCTCAATATTTGCTGCCACTCTTTGTTGTCCAAGGTGTTTCTTATTGTTCCAGTGCAAATAGATTTTAACACATTTCACGTCAAGCCAGCTGCCGTGCTAATCCAGTCGCCGTGTTTAAGTGCATGATCTATGCTAATTTTTGAATTTTCGTTTTCCTGTTATGTAAAGTTTAAATATTAGTATTGAAAATATTATCTGATACCATAAAAGGAGAATCTCCCCCACCCCTACTCTCTCTCTCACTCACACACACATTGTACATCAAAAAGGTATCCTCCTCCCATAGGTCGAAAGTTAAAAACAAACAAAAACAATTGCCACACATTCGACTTTGTAAAAATGTAGACAATTAGTTCATATCACAATAATCTATCTTCGATATGCTATAATCATACAAATAAGAAAACGTTCTTAAAATACTTTGTGTTTATAAAGTTGGCTAAACAAGTACTTTGCAGTACTTCAGAATACATAGTCAACATTTTCAACAATTCAAAATGAGGACAGACTTTCATAACGATGTCACAATATTTACACATTTTTTAAATTCAGAAAAACATTGTCAGACCAGAAGAATAAAGTGAACTCTTTGTCTTTAAAATAAATCGTTCAAGTTTTAAATTATACATTTTGATTCAAAAAGCTGTTTTCTCATGAATGCGGACTTTTGGAGTCCTGATGGGTGATTTCAGAAAATTGTTTTAAGGTAGAAAAAAATGAGTTGTTTTTTTCTAAACAATAGTTTCTGAAGATCAGAGATCAGTATTTTTTAGTCCTTTCAGAGAGTAACGCTCTGCGTAAGATGTCAAAGAACCCTTCATGTTACTGCTATGTGTTGCCCATATCTGATGAATCGCTGCTGATGAGATAGATATGTAAGATTTATCTCTACTGGCTGTTTCCAAAGAAGTTAATGAAGTGGTTGGAAACTCTGGAAGCTGCATTGAAGATGTTCTGTTTTTTTTTTTTATGTCGCATTCAGCGCCCCAACTCTGAGGTCATCTTGCAGAAGCTGACTTAACCCGACGCCTATGTACTTCATCTGAAACTTACTTTGACTCGGGGAAGTCATCTCAAGTCGTCTGGTTGAAGTAGGGATAGTACACTGCAGGGTTTTGTCCAGAGGCGTAGGATCCATGCGCTCTCAGTATGCTCAGTGGGCTCATGAGTCCTGCAGACGGAAGGTAAGGGTGCAGGGATTGGCCATACAGCATGCTAGAGTAAGGGCTAGAAAAAGATCCGAACCCTCCAGATGACGGTGGTATAGTCGGACTATTCACATCCAAACCTGGGTTCTGTTTCTTCCACTTTGTCCGTCTGTTCTGGAACCAAATTTTTACCTGTAAGAAGAACAATGCAACTTTTATTAGATAAAAATATCACTTATATTAAATAACAATAAAACTCATAATATAGAATGTTTATATTTTAGGCTGCATATGATTTGTAATCATAATTCTTCATTACGTGTTATTATGTTAGTCAAGTATTAATGATGTCCACTAAAAGACTAAATAGATAATTGTGCTGGCAGAAAACTATCGGGAATCAAATGTTACTTATATGTGTAGAAGACAGACATTTGGAGATATCAAGGCAGAGATAAACTTGCAGGAGCGTCTTTCATGCTTCAACGTCTTGATTGTGACCTCAAAATAGCGAGTCGGCTTGGCTTCTAATTATTTAAACATTAAGCTCTTTCTCTTTACATCCGCCGAGGCAGTCCCCTCCCTCTGGTCCACCACCCCCGATTTCTACAACATTTTGTTGTTTCGGCGCCCGCGTTCCTTGTGTTAAGATGGTTATGTTGGTGTCATTTATCTCCCTTGAGCACAGCCGGGTCCGATAAACAAGGCCTCCCAGTGGAGTTTGTCACATCCATTATTGGCGGGTTTTGTGTTGGTCTCAATTAGTTCAGACCCCGCATCATGGTTAGGTCAAAAAGAGTGCATGGAACTGTTTTTATGTGGGGTACCAAAGTGTACACAAAACAACCAAACGCTAACAACATCACATCACATTCAATATAATGGTTTAGTGCGATTTTTGAATGTATATTTGGAATGTCATACATCTTATAGACGATGGTTAAATTTCAAATGTTTGAAAAAAAAAGTTTTTTTTTTAACGACAATACACCTACATAGCGTCCTTTAATAACTAATGAATGTTAGATTTTTTTAAAAAAGGAACATTATTATACCCCACCCGCTTCCAAGAAAGGTGAAGTGAATGTAAAGTTCTACTATATTTTATAACATTCTAATGATAGGACTTTAGACAGAGAAAAAGATGCTATTTTCTTGAACATTAATTTACTAAACTCTTGAATGCCTACGTGCGGAAATACTAGAAGATAAATATTGTCTCTTCCTTTAGTCTAATTAAAGTTAATTTCTTAATTTCAACTATTATAAAGGTCAAACTACATTTTACAATTATGGCAAACGAGCCACCATGCTAACAAACATGGACTAATAATAACAAGACTCTGGTTATAAACAATAGGCTCAACATCAGCTGTTTAATCTTACGCCATATTGGTTGACAACAACAGTTACAAGGGATTTCACTCTCAGACACCGAGTGATGCAACCTATATATATACACATCAACAATAAAGGTCAAACTACATTTTACAATTATGGCAAACGAGCTAGCAATTATTTTTCCAATAATATCCATCAACTGTCAAATTTCTCTGAAAATCGTTCGATTTTCGAAAACAGCTTCAACCAGAAGTTTTTTTCAATGAAGGTACAAGTTGAATAAAGATATTGTAAATTCTACCAACTGTCACATACAAACTCAATGTGGTTATTAGTTGGCCAATGACACAAACAGCATACATAAAGATGTGTAAAAGATTGTGTTTAAAATAATTTGAAGAAATTTTCTTTATCTATTCTGACTCCTAACTTTATATCTTGATGTGTAAGTTTCATAAAGACACATGAATTGTACTAAGCAGATGATTGGAAATATTTTCTAAGTTTTAAAGATACATAAAATGAATCTCATAGCAAACATTTTGTCTGGTCCTGTTATATGAGTTCTGGACTGGGCCAAAGGTAGAAACAAATTTGTAACTAATGCACGACTGCTAAAAAAACAAAATAAATGAATCTCTCTTTCAGCTTAGATCTAGATCTAAATTTTTTTTAAGTTTTTTAGTTTTAGCAGCATTTTTTTTTTCATTCGTAACATTTTTCCCTCAGCTTTTCCCCTCCCCCATTAAAGTAAACAAAGTTTTTCTTTCAGACCTTGTGGTCTATAGGGCAGATGATCACCTGTTTATGTGGCCTACGGTTAACGAGGGTGTTAACCCTTGCCAGCACAACGACCAACCGCCTTAACATTTCCTCAACTAAATGTCAGGTACCCATTAGGGCTGGGTGGACTCAGATCACGAAATTAAAAATCCCAGTCTCCACCAGGATTCGAACCCCGGACTGCGGTTCGGAAGCCAAGCGCTTAATCGCCCAGCCACCTCGCTTCCCCCATTAAGCCGTCAATAACTCTCGATATTGTCATTTGTTGCAGATTGAAAGACTTGTCATCAGTTACCTGTGTTTCTGTTAAGTTCAGGCTCAAGGCAAGATTCAGTCGTTCACATACGGAGAGATATCTGGTGGTCTTGAACTTATTCTCCAGGGCCACTAGCTGCTCGTACGTGAAGGCCGTGCGGGCCCTCCTGGGCTTGCCCTGCTTGCTGCTGTCCCCGCTGTTGTTGCCGCTGTCGTCCAGGTTCCGCTTCTCGTCGTCACTGTCCTCATCGCCCAGCGGTTTGCCGTTTTCATCGCACATGTCCGCGTCGTCGTCGGGGTCAAAGTTCTCCTGCGAGGAAGTGACCGAGATGTCGTCGTCATGGTGATGACCTGCGTAGGTGAAACAGAGAAACAGTTCAACTTAAGAAACAATGAGGAAACAATTCAATAGAAGAAACAACGAATCATGGGGATACAGAACAGAAACAATTCAACAAAAGAAACAGCTAATTATGGGAAACAATAAGAAACAGTTTAACATGAGAAACAGTTCAAGATGATAAACAATGTAAATCTGAAAAAAATTGATTGGAACAGCATGCGAAGAAGCGCTACTGAAGTTTTTGAGATGTTTAAAATAATCGTCAACACATTACGAGATAATTGGAAACAGAAATACAACAAATTAGAAATTATTAAATGGGAAGATAAATAGATAAAAAGAGAGAGAGAGAGAGAGCAAGAAAGATTGATTATAATTGACTTTTGTAAATTTGTTTTTCCTTTTTGTTATTATAGAGGAACATTCACTCCTCTTTGTCTGATGGTCTTGGAGTGATAGTGTTACACGACCAAATTATATCTCAAACATTTAGATCTGTACACGAAGGTAAACTACTCATACAAAAAGGAAAATGTATTCGGTCTTCTATTTGTAATCTCAAAATCTTGGTTTAAATTTTTTTTTATTAGTATGAAGAACATCTCTACTTCAATATCTGCTATCAATATTCACAATCACACTCCTTTTTTAGCGGCCCCCGAAAGGGGAAAAGACGCTATTAGTTTTGTGTGGCCTGTCTGTCCGTCTGTCTGTCTGTCTGTCTGTCTGTCTGTCTGTCTGTCTGTCTGTCTGTCTGTCTGTCTGTC
>JADKLZ010021529.1:0-14037 GCA_021533235.1 Biomphalaria straminea | reverse complement strand
CCCTTGTTATTGTCCAGCTCTGTTCTTCTGTTCCCTTGTTATTGTCCTGCTCTGTGTCTGCGACAGAAATGAAAAAAACGGAACGACGAAAGTCTATGCTTATTTTAAGGGGCTTCATGTTTAAGAGTAATCTTTTATAAAAATACGATGGGCATTTCACTTTTAAAAAAAAATGTAAGAAAAAAAAAGAGGCAAAAAAATAATGTATTCACCTGAAAGACCAAAGACGGGACGACCCAAAAATACATGGCGCGAGATTTGAATGTATTTGCCAAGCAGATGGACAAGGCAAAACTTCTGGAGAGACTTGCCCAGAACTGATACGCCTGGAGGAAGCGAGTATGTTGCTTATGCCCCAGACAACAGGTTTAATTTAATTTAATCTAATAAATTACAGAAGTGCCTCCCTACCTCCGCCCCCCCCCCCCAAGTGTATCCATGTGGTACCTAGTTGTTCAGGTTGATTTGAGTCTTTAATTTAAATTTGCTTAGTCCCATTACTTTTTATAATGACGGGAAGAAAAGTTACTTTTATAAATTGGTCCTAGCATATGGAATAAGAAATATGTCTTTAACATTGTGTCATTTTGTGTTGTTGTTTTTGTTTAAATTTAATTTTTACAATTTCTCAATTTCTCAGCTTGCAAATTTATGGGCACTGGGTGGGTGGATGGATGCGTTGCCGTTGGAATATGAAGGCAGTTCTCGAAAACGGCTCTAAATGTTTTCTAAGAAATTTGACAGCTGTTCTTGGTAACTAGCAAACTCTTCATGGGTTTATTGGGATGGTTGGACACGGATTTCGAAAACGGCTCTTTGGGAAAACAATAACAAACTAATAGTGCACAGAGTGAAAACTCTGCTCAGGCCGTTGTAAGTGTTCAAAACGTAATCCTGTTCAATTGAACTTTGTCTTAGTTTTTATATTGACTGTAGAGGCAGAGGTCACGAAGATCACAACTGAATATTCTTTAGCGGGAATTCCCGGATTTACCTCAAATGTTTCGTTGTATTCAGTAAGGAGTTGAATGAATACAGAATAGACGTTCATGAATATTGTATGTAAGAGCTTATGTAGAGATGAGCTGGACTGTTATAGACGAGCGTGATTGTGTAATCTCATTACAGTAATGAAGCTTGACAAGTAATAAACAGATTGAGAAATTATACACCACAATGAAATCAATTCCGCCTTTACAAAGCTGAACAGTTTAACAGCTGAACAGTTAAGCAGTTGAACAGTTGAACAACTGAACAGCTTTGTAAAGGCGGAATTGATTTTTTAATTATTTTTTTTTTTTATGTTGCTTGTTTTTTTTTTCATTTTTTTATTAAATAAACACTTCTTTTGTGTAGTTTTTAATTAAAATCTAGCTTTAGTACATAATAGGTATGCAGGTATGTTTAGGTATGTAGCAACTCTGTAGCATAGGATATGGTGCAGTTGTTTTTTTTCTCTCGACTTGAGTCTCGTAGACGTTGCCAAAGATTCAGGTACAGAGCCAGACATCTCTTCCTTGTCTTATAAACGTTTCGTCACGCTAGTTTACTTCCTTGTTCTGGATGACAGCTTGTACAAGCGAAACAAGGGGGGCCACGAGCTTCTGGATGTGCGTGTGAGTACGTAAGTTAGCTCACACACACACACATGCGCGCACGTTCATAAAGTCCCGCACATACACACACACACACAAACACACTCTTCCACGTACACATACGGATACGTCTTAGGAAGCGATCAGTTTCAACAGCCCACTAATTAGCCCGCTGATCATGGTGGTAAACAACCCTCGGGTGTCGGGGGAGGACTACATCAAGTCTGAGCGGATCATAGACTCTCTAGCTTATGTTTTTGCAAGTGATTGGCGCCCTTCTCCTGTTTAGCCCGTGTTTCGCCCTTCGTTTAGTTTCGCCAGGCTATAGTGTTCATACATAATGCCGTGACTAATAGACAAGAAACACTCACACATACGCTCGCACGTATACACACATATACACGCACACACACAAACACATCTTAACCTTTTTTTTAACCTTGTCATTACAACAATAAATAAACAAAATATGTGCTTAATTGAAAACTTCAAAGGCTTACAAAAGACTGTTAATGTCTATCTACAAAGAGTAGAGAGGGGAAACAGAGGATGACTTTTGTGTTCATTGCAATGCTTAAATGCGCCTATAACAAACAAATAAACAGAAGCGATTACTAAAGAAAAATGCTTACAAGAAACAGATGCTCCTTCACAGCTAATAAATATAGATAAATATAATAACCAATGAGTCGAGAGCAGACGTTTATAATAACAAGTTCACACCAGGGAAGGTGCCAATCAAAGGAGAGCAGAAGTAAGGAAACAATGAAAATGTTAATAACGCAAACAAATTAGGTAGGCCAAAGTGGCAGAGTTTTCTCCCATTAACACGTTTGAAGGTAATTATGGTAACATATCAACTTCCGGAATAGCAGACGTAAACATATTTTAAGGAAAAATGTTATTGCTTTTTCCTCTCTAGGTGCATTTTATTAGCTGGCCATTTAACATGTTATATTTTGGACATGACTCTGGAGTGCAGAGTTTAGAGGTGAATGCCTGTTATATATTTTTTTGTCTATGATTCAAACTAATCTGTTTGTCCCGGTGCATTTTTAAAGTCATGTGACAAGACAAAACATTACATCACCTGTTCATTAAATGTGTTCGGCTTACAAGACAAAACACTACATCACCTGTTCATTAAATGTGTTCGGGTTACAAAAGTAACTTTACTTTTATTTCAAACAAAAGATGAAATAACTAAGCTCGTGTTGAACGTTAACCACCTGCTCCATGCTAGCCTGAAACCTGGATCTACAATGTTTGCTTGTTTCGATGACTTGCACTGCTAAATCTAGAAGTAGACTTAGACGTAAAGATTTGTAGAATAGAAATTTTATTTTCAACTATTTATTATTGTCATTTGTTTGTTTTGTTTTCGTTTTTTTTTTCGTCGTTTATTTTCTATTACAGCTCTTTATTATTTTCATCATCAGCCCTGACAGTATGAAAAATATAATAGTTTGTTCTGACTCTTGTCAGCCTGTATAATATTATACTTGTAAAATACATTGTCCATAATCGAGGCACAATGAATAAACAATGTTCCTTTTCTTTTTGTAGACAACAACAACAACAAAAAAATACATATCCATCATCTGCATAAACAAGCTTTCGTCTCGGACGGTGTAACCGGATAATTTTAATTCCGTGCGCAAATGTACTGACCTCAGTGACAACAACGAAACTCCCAGACAATCGTTTATCAGATTCCGTCAACTTTGACCCCATATCTTGGTGCTAATACGTTTAATGGAGACTTGGTCGAAAAAAAAATCATTTAACCAGCGGTCAACGGGGAGGAAGAAGAGAAATGTTAGAGGCAGCTTTAGTTCCGAATGAAGAGAACAGTAGAAATGTAGCTCTCCCCTGTTCCCCCTCTCTATTTACCTTTGCTGGCTAGGCGTAAGTCGAGAGGCCCTAGTCTCCCGTGAGCAGTTATTGTGACGCCGCTATGAGAAAAGGCTGAGCTGAGAAATGCTGATTATCTCCCTCTTATCTCGAGCTTCTGTTCCCTCCCCCTGGATAACAAAACAGCTCAGCCTGAAGGCCCTCCGTTGTTCCTCGAAATGGAGATAGTGTTTTTGCTAGTTGGTGTACTGGCGACCCCATCTTCTGGTCCATTGTGTACATTCATGACTGATATTATACTCAGGTTTCCTGTAGTGTGTGTGTGTGTGTGTTTCCACTTTATTTCAGAAAAGTGAATTTGAAAAGATGTGGTTATAGCCCCCCTCCCCACCCGTTAGTTGTTGTTTTTTTCTGATAATTAAGAATTGGTTCTGTTTGAGAACATGTTGTTTTTTTTTTTTTTAATTTAGTAAGTGGAAAGCAGTTGGCATTGCTACATCTTCACTTGTTTCAAACTAAGTTTTATGGAAATTAAAACTGATCAACGCCCCTCTTAATTTCTATCATTTTTCACCTTAAGTTTTTCAATGCGCGTATATGGACTTGTTCAGTCACAAGGCGACTATGGATCATTATAGAAATGAGATGAATGCCTGGACTTTAGCTATGGTTGGAACGATGTCGCCCACACAGCAGTCCCCTCTCCCCCTCTCTCTCCACGCATCTGATGTACTTATAGGAACATTTAAGAGCTGTACAATTAGTTAATATTTTTAATCATAGCTTTTATATAGCGCTACTTTCATGCTTATAGCATGCTCAGAGCGCTTTGGTCCAATCTCATTTGTGGACCAGTGGGCTCAATAAACACAACTCTGCCCAAGTTGGGTGTCGAACCTCCAGCCCCCTTCATAGATAGTCGAGCCAAGACAAGTTCAAGCATACTTAGCCTCTCGACCCCGCTTCCCACTTAGCAAGTGAAACTCTTATAAAAGATACTATTAAAATATTGCTATTAAGAATCTGTTGATTGTTTGTCTTATTCATTAGATTGTAGTTGATATAAAGGCGTTGTGTCCAAAACATACTGTGATGTTTACTTGGGTCCAACAGGGGGGTTCCAAACTTCCTTTATGTAATCCTAGTGTATTTTTTTTCTCTAAGATATTTCTGCCATTTCTCTTGTTCTTATTCGCGACGTTCCATCAATCATGCTTCCACTACATCTTAAAGAAAGGGCAACGGGGGGGGGGGGGGGAAGAGAAGGACACGTTATTACATTTTGAGAACAGACGTTTTGTTTCCCCACTCCAGAGCCGCCCCTGGGCTATCATGTTTTTGGTGTTCCGGTCGGTTGAAAAGAAAATTAGCAAATCACTATGCGCTTTAGAGGCGGCTCTCCTCGTCTGCCAGAACATTGGGGGTTTATTACTTAGTATCTGCGTTTCATTACTTAGGTTTGCCTTCTACGAGCCTCCGGTAACAGTCAAAACACAGGAGCGCCGGAGACGAGTGGAACAAAAAAAGGGGGGTGGAAATCTTGTAGTTCCAGGCCAGCATCATGTTCATTGACCAACATTTAGGGAGTTGAAAGAATGAACAACACACACACACACACATGCGCACACACACACATCAGCTTGTTCTCTACATAAAAAAAAAATCTCCCAGGAAACGTTTAAAATTAACCTTCTGACCTTGAGTTTTGACAGAAGCTTATTTTTTCGCTAGATTCAAAGAAAATTGTTGTTACAAGGAACGTAACTCGGCCGAGTTCCGGTAGAAGTTTGTAACAAATAGTTGTTGTTTTTCATCTCTTCGTCAGAGAGAGAGAGAGCTCCATGTCAGGGGAAACAATCTCAACAGAAACTAATGCATTTAAGTGTTAATTACCAATAGGTTCTGCGTTGTTGCGTTTATTGTTTATGTTTCGAAAGTAATTTTGTTGCTTTTATTTTGGCACTCAAATAAATGTACACCTCTCTCTCTCTCTCTCTCTCTCTCTCTCTCTCTCTCTCTCTCTCTGCAAGCTTACTTCTGTATGAATGTACATCTCAACTCGAAAGGAACATATGTTAATAACGTCTTGGTATATAACGGGATTGCTTTTTGTTTATGACGTGGACTTTATGTCTTTACTTGAAGAATCCAATTTTGTTTAGAGTCTTGAATTCTTTGTTCCTCTACACTTGTCTTTTATTCATTTTCATTCTCTTCTCGTACTGAAATTTTGCACATAAACAAGTGATTTGTAACATGTTTCAAAGTGTTTAAAAAAATCACTTCATTTATAATTGTGTTGTTTCCATTTTAGATAAGATAAGATAATATAATGTTTATTGATCCGTTAAATGAAAATTAAGTTTGATTACAATTGACAACCTGAGCGTAACTAGTGTACGAAAACAATATAGATACACATACGAACGACATTCACACACGAAACACATACACATTCACAACCAGCGCTTTATAAATAAGACCTCTATGTACTTCTCGATGACGACAGCTTATCTTGTAACACTCTGAACGAAAGTGGGATAAAGGAGTTTTTAAATCGTTCTGTTTTAGTGCTAATGGAAAGGAGACGACCACTTCGTTCAGATCTTATGTAACAGTTGTTTAATAGGTGCAGGTTGTCTTTAAGAATCGTGAGTGTTTTGGAAAGGCATCTTTCATGAAAAATCTCTTCAAGAGATGGTAGCTGTACTTGAGTGATATATTTTGCATTGTTTATTAGTCTATTTAGTTTAAGTCTTTATGCAAGTGAGGTATTAACATACCAGCAGGTGATGGCAAAGTTAATTAGACTGCTGATGGTTGCTGTATGAAAAAGTATAGTTATTGTTTTGTCAATACAATAAGAAAAAAAAAAAGACCTATTTTTCCCCGATTTATAAAGATATAATTTATAGATCTAGATCTAATTAACTAATTGTAGTATGACCTATGACCTATGAGCTAAGATGTTAGAGCTAATAAAAGGGTAATGCCAAAAGTGTAGAAAGCTTTTATCCTTAGTAATCTGATTTTACTTTTTTTTTTTAACAGTGCCTTTCTTTAAGTCACTTCTTCAGGTAGGGTGGGCAGACAGCTGGTCTGAAAAATGACAGAAGATTTTCCTAGAAATTAAACTGTTGTTATATACCGCTGAGAAAAACATTACTAGTTCGTTCGCCACACGGGGAAAAACTCTAGTTTGACCGTTATAGTTTTTAATGAAAGAAATAAATTTTAATTTGGCTATAGAAAATAGAAAATATTTATATATTGGAAAGACTATACATTTATGCATCTTTTGTTCTTTCTAGATCTCAAGGCATATCACTGGAACGTTAGTAAGACTATTCATCTCTTAAAAAAATTAATTAATGTACATTTGCCTAAAGACTAAATCTAGGTCTAGATCTAGGTCTAGATCCTACATCGGTTTTAAAAGGACTGTCGCGTTCTTGAAAGGACTAGCGCGTTCGGGAATTTCTAAATGCAAGGTTTTATTGATTCAAGAGTTTAATAAATTAATGTTCGTGAAAAATGTGCGCATTGTCTTCTAAGTCTAGATCTAAATGCTTAACATTTGAATATTATAAATTGTACTAGATCTAGATCTATACATTCTCTTAACCAGGATTCTTTCTCTGGGAAAATGGGTAAGGGGACGGGTTAAAAAATGTCTTTAAATCTAATATTCATTACTTTGTAAGAGAAAAACAACCTCTCTGTAAGCTGCAAAATTCTTCTTGTTTCTTTTTCAGGTACATATTGTCGTTTTGTTTTGTTTTAATCTCAAAATTTAATATTGTAGATAAAAAGACAACGTGGCGAACATTATAAAACAAAAACTCAACAAAATACTTCATTTTAAATCAACAAATTTAGATCATTTTAATCATAAATAATTAAACTCATATTTTGACAAAAAAATCAATCCAAGTGAGAATTAAAAAAAGGATTATCACAAAATACAAAACTATCTTCTAGGAAATACTCTTTGTTGTTTCTAGTCTATCAGAAAGAGCACACTGCAAGAAACTGATACAACTGAGAAGTAGATAGACAAATTCACTTGACTGATCAATTGTGTTCAACCCAATGCTGATTGGTGGGTCAAACAACTGACCGGAAGACATACAATATTATTTACATACTTTTTAAAATTGTATCATTTTCAATTATTCTTTAAGAAATTTGCAAAAAAATAATAATATAATAATACACAAACCTATATGTATATATATATATATAATTTTTTGCAGTCTGACGCATGCCCAAGGCGTGTTCATAAAAATACACATATTTTGACTACAGGTACAATATAGCACTCATCTAACACAGAGCCATACTAGAGCATCAATCTTTACTGTAAACTTTCCACTACACCAGGTGACCAGCTCTTTCACAAAATAATGTATGCATATAAATATCAATATAAAACAAAATGTCTCTTAAATGTTGTATTTAAATGCTTGTTTGTTGTTGTTTTTTTTTTTCCTTTTCGTCATTTCCAGTGGCGTCTCTGGTCTAAGTTCCACGCGGGGCAGTTAACTCATCCACTAGTTCTTTCCCCCTTTCCCGCTAACATCAATATGTATTTTGTGTAAAGCCAATTTAAAATTTTGCAGGTGTAATGTATTTGAGTATATAGTATAAGATTTTGATGGTATTAAAATCAAATTAATATTTGCACAAAACAAAACTTATGAAACATAAAAAAAAAAAAATTCTATATGGTGTATATGTAGCTACCGTCAATTCTCGAAATTATGATGTTGCCCGCACATACACACATATACATAACATTTTAAAATATCATCTAAAGTAGGTGTCTCCAGGTGCGGAATTACAAATGTTACATTTCCTGCTGCTCGCAAAACCTCGCCACAACTTGTTCTATTTATTTATCATTGCCACATGTATGTAATATCTTCCTTTCATAGCGCCTTGTCAACATAGGGTGTATTTAACATAATATGTAGAGGAGTCCAGCTCTGTTTTAGTGACGGAGACAAGGTTAGTTTTTTAATTATTTTTTTAATTCGATAGTGTTTCTTTCAATGCCCACACCCCCTCCCTTTATTTTTACCTCGACCACCCCACCCCCCGTTTTCTGTGTGCCGATGCTGATGTTAAGGCACGCTCCTCTCACTTAGCAGACACACGCAACGTCAGCGTCCTCCGAAAACTATAGTGGGACAGAAGTTATGAGTTGAAGTGTTATGATAAGCTAGTCCAGAGGTTGTTAACAGTGGCGCCATCTACTCTAGTCATTGCAACGTTACTGGAATTAGCAGAACCCAGTGTGTTTGTATATGTAGATATGTACATAGTGTTGATTATATGCTTCAATTCACTGTTGCTACGGACGGTGGGAATGACCTTTGACACGTCTGGACATGTTGTGATGTAAAAAAAAAAGATATTTATAAAGAACATTTGAAACAATAATTCTCGGACAAACTCGAACTGTATCAGCTAATTTGTATAAATATTTTAGAAATTAATATAAATAGATATACTCCCCTTTTTTACTCCCCTCTAAGCAGACGCCTAAACTTAGGAAGCTAACATCTCTCACAAAAAAATATATAAGTGCATTCCAAGGTCAACTTGAACAAACACTTAACAAAAACAAATACAAAACTTTGTTAAAAAAAAAAACTCCACCTCAAGACATAACGGCTGCGTTGCTCTTTGAATCCTTCCTTGCTTCACATATGTTCACTACTATGGGAAAATGGAAGGGAGAGGAAGGAGATAGGGCGCGTGAGGAGAAACATGGCACCCTGTCCAGCTTGGAACTGAAACCAAACAGAAAGTAAATGTATTGACTACTTGTAAAGTTACGAAAATGTACACGTTTCCATTCCGTTGCGGAGTTTGTAGTTTGGTGTGAAACCACGGAGAGACTGAAACAGAAGCTGACCGCGTTCATTACGTCTCCGGCGGCCTTACGTCTCAATATTTGCTGCCACTCTTTGTTGTCCAAGGTGTTTCTTATTGTTCCAGTGCAAATAGATTTTAACACATTTCACGTCAAGCCAGCTGCCGTGCTAATCCAGTCGCCGTGTTTAAGTGCATGATCTATGCTAATTTTTGAATTTTCGTTTTCCTGTTATGTAAAGTTTAAATATTAGTATTGAAAATATTATCTGATACCATAAAAGGAGAATCTCCCCCACCCCTACTCTCTCTCTCACTCACACACACATTGTACATCAAAAAGGTATCCTCCTCCCATAGGTCGAAAGTTAAAAACAAACAAAAACAATTGCCACACATTCGACTTTGTAAAAATGTAGACAATTAGTTCATATCACAATAATCTATCTTCGATATGCTATAATCATACAAATAAGAAAACGTTCTTAAAATACTTTGTGTTTATAAAGTTGGCTAAACAAGTACTTTGCAGTACTTCAGAATACATAGTCAACATTTTCAACAATTCAAAATGAGGACAGACTTTCATAACGATGTCACAATATTTACACATTTTTTAAATTCAGAAAAACATTGTCAGACCAGAAGAATAAAGTGAACTCTTTGTCTTTAAAATAAATCGTTCAAGTTTTAAATTATACATTTTGATTCAAAAAGCTGTTTTCTCATGAATGCGGACTTTTGGAGTCCTGATGGGTGATTTCAGAAAATTGTTTTAAGGTAGAAAAAAATGAGTTGTTTTTTTCTAAACAATAGTTTCTGAAGATCAGAGATCAGTATTTTTTAGTCCTTTCAGAGAGTAACGCTCTGCGTAAGATGTCAAAGAACCCTTCATGTTACTGCTATGTGTTGCCCATATCTGATGAATCGCTGCTGATGAGATAGATATGTAAGATTTATCTCTACTGGCTGTTTCCAAAGAAGTTAATGAAGTGGTTGGAAACTCTGGAAGCTGCATTGAAGATGTTCTGTTTTTTTTTTTTATGTCGCATTCAGCGCCCCAACTCTGAGGTCATCTTGCAGAAGCTGACTTAACCCGACGCCTATGTACTTCATCTGAAACTTACTTTGACTCGGGGAAGTCATCTCAAGTCGTCTGGTTGAAGTAGGGATAGTACACTGCAGGGTTTTGTCCAGAGGCGTAGGATCCATGCGCTCTCAGTATGCTCAGTGGGCTCATGAGTCCTGCAGACGGAAGGTAAGGGTGCAGGGATTGGCCATACAGCATGCTAGAGTAAGGGCTAGAAAAAGATCCGAACCCTCCAGATGACGGTGGTATAGTCGGACTATTCACATCCAAACCTGGGTTCTGTTTCTTCCACTTTGTCCGTCTGTTCTGGAACCAAATTTTTACCTGTAAGAAGAACAATGCAACTTTTATTAGATAAAAATATCACTTATATTAAATAACAATAAAACTCATAATATAGAATGTTTATATTTTAGGCTGCATATGATTTGTAATCATAATTCTTCATTACGTGTTATTATGTTAGTCAAGTATTAATGATGTCCACTAAAAGACTAAATAGATAATTGTGCTGGCAGAAAACTATCGGGAATCAAATGTTACTTATATGTGTAGAAGACAGACATTTGGAGATATCAAGGCAGAGATAAACTTGCAGGAGCGTCTTTCATGCTTCAACGTCTTGATTGTGACCTCAAAATAGCGAGTCGGCTTGGCTTCTAATTATTTAAACATTAAGCTCTTTCTCTTTACATCCGCCGAGGCAGTCCCCTCCCTCTGGTCCACCACCCCCGATTTCTACAACATTTTGTTGTTTCGGCGCCCGCGTTCCTTGTGTTAAGATGGTTATGTTGGTGTCATTTATCTCCCTTGAGCACAGCCGGGTCCGATAAACAAGGCCTCCCAGTGGAGTTTGTCACATCCATTATTGGCGGGTTTTGTGTTGGTCTCAATTAGTTCAGACCCCGCATCATGGTTAGGTCAAAAAGAGTGCATGGAACTGTTTTTATGTGGGGTACCAAAGTGTACACAAAACAACCAAACGCTAACAACATCACATCACATTCAATATAATGGTTTAGTGCGATTTTTGAATGTATATTTGGAATGTCATACATCTTATAGACGATGGTTAAATTTCAAATGTTTGAAAAAAAAAGTTTTTTTTTTAACGACAATACACCTACATAGCGTCCTTTAATAACTAATGAATGTTAGATTTTTTTAAAAAAGGAACATTATTATACCCCACCCGCTTCCAAGAAAGGTGAAGTGAATGTAAAGTTCTACTATATTTTATAACATTCTAATGATAGGACTTTAGACAGAGAAAAAGATGCTATTTTCTTGAACATTAATTTACTAAACTCTTGAATGCCTACGTGCGGAAATACTAGAAGATAAATATTGTCTCTTCCTTTAGTCTAATTAAAGTTAATTTCTTAATTTCAACTATTATAAAGGTCAAACTACATTTTACAATTATGGCAAACGAGCCACCATGCTAACAAACATGGACTAATAATAACAAGACTCTGGTTATAAACAATAGGCTCAACATCAGCTGTTTAATCTTACGCCATATTGGTTGACAACAACAGTTACAAGGGATTTCACTCTCAGACACCGAGTGATGCAACCTATATATATACACATCAACAATAAAGGTCAAACTACATTTTACAATTATGGCAAACGAGCTAGCAATTATTTTTCCAATAATATCCATCAACTGTCAAATTTCTCTGAAAATCGTTCGATTTTCGAAAACAGCTTCAACCAGAAGTTTTTTTCAATGAAGGTACAAGTTGAATAAAGATATTGTAAATTCTACCAACTGTCACATACAAACTCAATGTGGTTATTAGTTGGCCAATGACACAAACAGCATACATAAAGATGTGTAAAAGATTGTGTTTAAAATAATTTGAAGAAATTTTCTTTATCTATTCTGACTCCTAACTTTATATCTTGATGTGTAAGTTTCATAAAGACACATGAATTGTACTAAGCAGATGATTGGAAATATTTTCTAAGTTTTAAAGATACATAAAATGAATCTCATAGCAAACATTTTGTCTGGTCCTGTTATATGAGTTCTGGACTGGGCCAAAGGTAGAAACAAATTTGTAACTAATGCACGACTGCTAAAAAAACAAAATAAATGAATCTCTCTTTCAGCTTAGATCTAGATCTAAATTTTTTTTAAGTTTTTTAGTTTTAGCAGCATTTTTTTTTTTCATTCGTAACATTTTTCCCTCAGCTTTTCCCCTCCCCCATTAAAGTAAACAAAGTTTTTCTTTCAGACCTTGTGGTCTATAGGGCAGATGATCACCTGTTTATGTGGCCTACGGTTAACGAGGGTGTTAACCCTTGCCAGCACAACGACCAACCGCCTTAACATTTCCTCAACTAAATGTCAGGTACCCATTAGGGCTGGGTGGACTCAGATCACGAAATTAAAAATCCCAGTCTCCACCAGGATTCGAACCCCGGACTGCGGTTCGGAAGCCAAGCGCTTAATCGCCCAGCCACCTCGCTTCCCCCATTAAGCCGTCAATAACTCTCGATATTGTCATTTGTTGCAGATTGAAAGACTTGTCATCAGTTACCTGTGTTTCTGTTAAGTTCAGGCTCAAGGCAAGATTCAGTCGTTCACATACGGAGAGATATCTGGTGGTCTTGAACTTATTCTCCAGGGCCACTAGCTGCTCGTACGTGAAGGCCGTGCGGGCCCTCCTGGGCTTGCCCTGCTTGCTGCTGTCCCCGCTGTTGTTGCCGCTGTCGTCCAGGTTCCGCTTCTCGTCGTCACTGTCCTCATCGCCCAGCGGTTTGCCGTTTTCATCGCACATGTCCGCGTCGTCGTCGGGGTCAAAGTTCTCCTGCGAGGAAGTGACCGAGATGTCGTCGTCATGGTGATGACCTGCGTAGGTGAAACAGAGAAACAGTTCAACTTAAGAAACAATGAGGAAACAATTCAATAGAAGAAACAACGAATCATGGGGATACAGAACAGAAACAATTCAACAAAAGAAACAGCTAATTATGGGAAACAATAAGAAACAGTTTAACATGAGAAACAGTTCAAGATGATAAACAATGTAAATCTGAAAAAAATTGATTGGAACAGCATGCGAAGAAGCGCTACTGAAGTTTTTGAGATGTTTAAAATAATCGTCAACACATTACGAGATAATTGGAAACAGAAATACAACAAATTAGAAATTATTAAATGGGAAGATAAATAGATAAAAAGAGAGAGAGAGAGAGAGCAAGAAAGATTGATTATAATTGACTTTTGTAAATTTGTTTTTCCTTTTTGTTATTATAGAGGAACATTCACTCCTCTTTGTCTGATGGTCTTGGAGTGATAGTGTTACACGACCAAATTATATCTCAAACATTTAGATCTGTACACGAAGGTAAACTACTCATACAAAAAGGAAAATGTATTCGGTCTTCTATTTGTAATCTCAAAATCTTGGTTTAAATTTTTTTTTATTAGTATGAAGAACATCTCTACTTCAATATCTGCTATCAATATTCACAATCACACTCCTTTTTTAGCGGCCCCCGAAAGGGGAAAAGACGCTATTAGTTTTGTGTGGCCTGTCTGTCCGTCTGTCTGTCTGTCTGTCTGTCTGTCTGTCTGTCTGTCTGTCTGTCTGTCTGTCTGTC
>JADKLZ010021528.1:0-12035 GCA_021533235.1 Biomphalaria straminea | reverse complement strand
GTGTGTGTGTGTGTGTGTGTGTGTGTGTGTGTGTGTGTGGGTGTGTGGGTGTGTGTGTGTGTGTGTGTGTAGTTGTATTGTCAAGTGATAGATGCGCGAATGTATGTCCACAGCGAGCGAATGTTCAAAGATATCCTTCTTTCCATAGTGCTGACAAGCTATGTCACTTTATAAATCAAGCTGTCCGATCTATTTATGATAAAAGCATCGCAGGGCGGGGAGGGCGATGCCAAGGGGAGAGTTGGCAACAGTAGGGGAAACATGGTATGTTAAGGCGCTACGGTCAGATTCGCTTGGGGCTGCCTTTTTTTTTTTAACAGTGGAGATATGACTTGAGTGGAGGGGGGGGATAGTCTAAAGTACTTAATGAAGCATCCCGTTTAGAAATCACCGAAGCGGATAAAAAGTCAGCTCTCTGGCCGGACAAAGCAGATGGCATTCACTCGACACCCTCAGTTCCAATTATAGCCCAAGACGTATCGCAGGGCTGCCTCGTACTTAAACCACCCCGTCCACGCCACTCTGATCTCAGGAGGGCGCGCGAGACTGAGGCGCCTAAGTGCGATCTACCTGCCGCTACATCCTGGGTATGCAAGCGCTTCATATTCCAACGGGCCCCATTTGATTCGAACGAGAGGGCCCATTTAAATTTTGGAAAGCACAATTACCTGAAAGAGAAAAAAAAACTAGCTATGATCAATCAGGCGTGAAGCAGTCGGCATTCAAATATCAAAAGCCCTATCCTACAAGATGTTCACGCCTTGAAAAAGATGCTAAATTGCTAAATTTTGTGCAAACACATTAGTAGACTCAAAACGTATAACTGCGGGGCATTCTGTTGGTGTCAACATAGATCTGTAAACATGTGTTCAGAATGTAGCAACGGTTAGAGTTAAATCTTTATTGAACGCAAGTATTTACCGCTGTAGATGAACGATGTAGATAACTTAGCGCTCTAGTAGTTGAAACATCAAATGGTGTACAAATTCGTGTCTGAACGAAAATGTTTACACTGTAATATGTAATAAAAAAAAGTATAGTAGGTGAGAGGATTGTGTTTGACTTTCTAACCGAAGTCTAGTGGGTTCGAATCACGGTGATTTTTTGGGGGGATTTTGAATTTCGAGATTTCTTTAGGACCACCCAGTTCTAACAAGTACCTGACGTTAGTTGGGGAAATGGAAAGGCGGTTGATCGTTGTGCTAGCCACATGGTACCCTAGTTAGCCCTGGGATACAGAAACATACATGGCAAGGTCTAAAAAAGGGAACTTAACTTTTTTTTTTAAACAAATAGCTAACGGCCAGAAAAAATGATGAGAATGATACGTAAAAGGGGGGGGGGGTGTGCTTCCAAAATGGGTCGCATTGGGGAATTATCAACCATTTAGTAGATCTAAAAAAGAAAGAAATAGACTTTTACAATTTTCTTGATACAAACGAAATAATACTCAATACCCTTAAATACACACTCATACATGCATATACTAATAGACACACACGTACACAAGAGTTCCAAGAAAAAATATTTTATAGAATTAGCCTTTAAAAGTTGGAACACATTTTTTTACAATCGATTTGAGAGCGTTGACCATTGCGGTCATTTCAAGAGCGTAACTTAAAAGTGCTTATCCTTACTTATTCCTAGTACTTTGGAAACGAAGAAGTCTATCAAAAAGAAAAATAATTTTCTAACTTTTTTGATAAACTCTGAGAGAAAGACATGGTAATTGTTGAGTGAATCATGGAGTCTATATTCAAATAATACGTTATGGGCTGCAGACTACACCAACTACAAATATCAATGTATGTTGGGGGGGGGGGGGGCTTACATTTTGTAAGGAATAATAAAAAAAAAGAAATGTAAATTACCACTATCATTGTTTCAATTTTCAGAACAGCTCCTAAGTATTTTTTTTTTTGGTATTATTTGTTTAAAACTATAATTGAGTACAAGATCAATATATAAACTAAAATTAGTTTAAACATTTTCTTCATTATTCTTAATGCGTTTGTTTGAAGTCTTTAACTAACGAGAGAGAAACAAAGAAAACAGGGTTCTAATTGATATCTAAACAAAAAATCTACACATCATAGTAATGACTTCATGCCAAAAATATTTTCACATTTGGCGCCACAAGCCAAAATTTTTTAAATAAAAAAAACTCTTTGGAATGAAAGGAATCGCCAGTTAATGTCAATAATTGATGTTGATGGAAATTGTTTTGATTGATCACGATCACAGTAAGCCGCTAGAATCTATTGATATTAAAAGAAGGGGGCTTTTGTAAACGACTTCCTCCTTGGCTCCTTCCCTGCTTGGTCACGCTTCATCAAACCAAGGACGGACTCCGAAAGTTCGGACCTCTATGACTAATAGTAAGTGCAGGAGGGTTGGAGGAACAGAGAGACTGAGAGAGAGAGGGAGAAAGAGAGAAGGGGGAAGTATCGTTGTGACAAATTAACTGGTGAATTCCCCCTTTGAAGCAGTCGACCTGTAAAACACCCTCGATCACTTTTCTACTGACTAACTTTAAGGAAGCTACTTAGATGGAAGAAGTAAAAACCCATTATCATAGGCCATTAAATTTGTCACACAAAATATTTTGGTTGATCTTAATCTAATTTGGCTTCACGTCCACAAGTGTAAATTCATTAAATATATAAAAACATAACCTCGATTTGATCACTCGTGACAATGATCCCCGAGCGACCACTTTGAGTCATTAGGGCCCATTAGGACATTTGAACAAACAAATGTACGCTTTAAAAAGAGTTTGTCAATAATAGATGTGTGACTCATGTTACAAAAAGGCAACATATCAGAGCCCTATGCCAAGAGTATAAGAAACACAAATGGACCAGTTTAATAATATAACAGTTAGAGAGTATCTTGCACTAAAAGGCGCGTGTCCTGATAGAGAAGATTAAAATTTGGTTGTGTCTTTTAAGTCCAGACCAGGGAGTACGCTTAATTTTCAATCGACTATCTGACAAGACGGCAGTTTGCTTTTACTCTACAATAATCAGATGACAAGTTAGCAGTATTAAGCTGTTTATAAGTTCCAATTTTGTCACAATAATAATAAGAATAATAATAATTACAATAATATTAAAATATAATCTGTTATAAATCGAGGAGATGGTGACAACTGACTTTGCAAACATATTCAGGGCCCTTAAGATTCCTAAGAAGATGCTCGTTACCTGTCAGAGGGCACACTGCCACATCTTCAGAAACTCCCTCAGTTTACACTGTTAAGGGGAATACAATTCATTGAGTTCCTCTTTAACGTAGCTCAACGCTGACAGTGCCTGGGGACTGAAATCAAATTATTTGTACGATAATAATAATCTTTTTACTATTATAGTCTCCTTTGCAAAACGAGTCCTACAAATATACATTTCACTTGACAATACATTTTTAAAAGCACACAGACTTCTCGTTTCACTTCGACGTTACCCTGGCAAATCGGATTGCATTCAATGAGTTATTTTCCAAGCAAACCAGATTTCGGTTGTGTGTTTTTGTGATTGGTGTCTTGAATTTCCATTGTGATGGTAAAGTTAACATCGAGATCGAGTGGGTGTTTTATTTTTAAAGTATATCAACTCACTCAATCTGTCTGGTCAAAAGTGTGTACACGTTATTCACACCGAATCTCGAATCAAGCTGAAATGTTGCACAATTATCTCTTTTACCTGACAACACAAGAATCAATTTTTTTTTAATTAAATAATTAGTTCAATAACTATTGGTAATTAAATATTTTATTTCGTATTGAATAAATGAAAGAAATAGTACTTGACTGATGTGGTGGTATAAGTTGAATAAGTCTCATTTAAACTAGGGAGGCGCGGTGGCTGAGTGGTAAAGCGATTGGTTTCCGAACCGCGAGGTCCCGGGCTCGAATCCAGGTGAAGACTGGGATTTCAATTTTGTGGTCTTTAGGGCGCCTCTGAGTCCACCCAGCTCTAATGAATATCTGACATTATTTTGGGAAAATTAAAGACGGTTGATCGTTGTGCTGGCCACATGACACCCTCGTTAATTGTGGGCCACAGAGAAAGATGACCTTTACATCATCTGCCCTATAGATCGCAATGTCTGAACTTGTACAACTTGACTTAAACTTTGTCGATAGTTTGAAACGTACAATAGATAACTGTAAAACCATCTATTTTCATAAGCACTTCTTTAGTATAGTGCTTATTATCTTCGTATATAATGTAGAGGATTGAGCTATTCCAACTTTTTGTTTTGAAGTAATGCATTTTGAAAGCTATCATTGCAACCTTCACACAGATAACCTCCCTTCTTTTCACCCCCCCCCCCCCCCCCATTTCCCAGCAGATCCAGACAATTGATAGGATCAGAGCGTATTGAGCATGAAAAAAAAAATAAAAGTTGGTAAAAATATTTCTAATTGCACAGATTTATTAGTCTAGATCTTTTACTAACTGATAGTTACCCCTAATATAAGCTTTGTCGTACACCTGCACAGATCCAAAACTGTGGTCGGAAATATAAATATTTTTAGCTTTGCCATCAACATACATGGTTAAAATGGATTTAGTACGCAACAAACTTAATGAGTAAGCAAAGAAATTGGTCTAATTTAAAGCTTGACATTTCGAATATAGGGACGCTGAGTTGTTAAGCGATTGCCTTCCGAACCTGAGGTCCTGGGTTCGAAACTCGGTGAAAACTGGGATTCATAATTTTGGGATTTTTTAGGCGCCACTTAGTCCACTCCATTGGGGAAACTAAAGGTCGTTGTGCTGGCCACATGACACCCTGCTCGTTAACCGCTGGCCAAAGAAACAGATGACCTTAACATCATTGGTACTAAAGAACGTCTGAAAGGGAAAGTATTTATATTATTGTCAGACTGCAGGAGACATATTAGCATCATTTTATTTTTTTAGTGAATTCAGCAACAATATTGATATAAAAAATACAACTAAATTTACAATTAAACCTAAATATAGTACGCCCTGGTATTCAATGGCTACCAGTAGATAATTCAAAGTATTTGAAAGAAAGTCATAACAACGAGATTAACTTTGATATGTAGTCACTGTAACTTATTTGACATAATTTGTGTATAATAGTTATAGCATTATAAATAAATTATTGCCAGCATGCAAATTAAATATTTTATTGAAATTTGCCTACTCACACTTCTTTATTAGTATTTTTCTTAGAGGGGGGGGCGCTGGCGGATTTTGTTTTTTAAAGAAAAATTATGGAAAAAAAGGGAGGCCAAACGAGAAAGGAGACTGGTAGTAAAAAAATTTCCCGCTTTAGAGCGGGTTCATTCAGATTGCTAGTACCATTCGTTTTACTATAGTCTTAGCATTTTTTTTATCATTTAGATCTAAATATTTTTACTATCACGAAGATGAATAAGTAACTAGAATTCTATATCGCAGCTGGGCTGCCTGGGGCTTCAAAGTAATGTAGAAACGGTCCTGGTTAAAATTGTCCTAATCATGCTACCTTGACATTTGAACACAACTAAACATAGTTGGGTTGATTCCCTTGTTTTACATGGCGTATCCAGTCTTTTAATGATGGGAACATTCCAGAAAGCCGTCCATCCCTAGGGAACGCCGATAGAGAGCTCATCAGAGATGATATTCTCGACATGAAAGTAAATCGTGTGGCCATCTCAACGCCCTGTCGCCCTTTACTTCTCCATTCATAGGAGATTTGCCCTAGACTCAGTGACGTCGTTAAAATAAAAAAACAACGTAAAACACCAATTTTGTCCAGGATTCCTTTTCCCTCAGGAACATGGAAGGTTAGCAAGTACACCGACACTCCCTCGTTTTATTGTTATCATTTTTTAATGCCCAGAAATGCATTTTAGCCACGAATACAGACACGTGCTCCATCGCACAGAGTCTAAATATAATTCAAACTTAAGATATAGGTCAAGGGAAATGTCACGTGATTAAAGGAACGTTCACTCATCAGAAAACAAATAGACTTTAAAACACATTGGCTGGCTTCTTTCGGATAATCTCTTTCAATGGACAGAGCGCTTTAGAACTCTATCAATTTAAATGTGTAGTTGTAAGTGGGACTGCGTGAAAACTGCTGAAAAGAAGAACTAGAAACATTACTTAGGGAAAAGGTTCTTTATTTGGAACCTGGACGAGCATATTAGCTTTTTGGTCAGATGTCAACACTGGCCCCAAAACAACCCAATAGAAAGAAAACTATACGGAGAGCTCCCTGACTTGGAAACCACTGCGAAGTTCATCTCATGTATTGGTCTAGTCATCTAAACCCTCAAACATAGCAATGAGAATGAAGAAGAAAAAGAAGAAGGTCAGATGTCAGATTATCTATCGAATTTAAAAAATTTATTGAACAAGATTCAAAGCCAACCACTTGTAACTTAGGAATCACTTTTTTTCAGAAGACCTATATGGTGACACGCTTTAACATTACGCACAGCAGTATGGTTCCTGTCCAGAACTTCTGTTATCTTTTCAAGCCCTTGCTCCAATGGGTCTCAATGTCAAAGAAGAAGACTTCTGGGCCCAGGAGCAGAGTTTGGTAAGGGTGGGGCGAAGCAACTGTCCATGTCCTTAATGTGATGATCATCAGTCGAAACTTCTATTCTAGCATATTAAATCGCTACTACTGACCAATAAGTAAATAATGAATCATTAAATAGTTTCATAGAATTGCAGAGAAACTATCAGGAAGGATAAGTCAGAGGTCATCATAATTATGCTGAGGACCTTGCCTTTTCCCTCCACGCACTAAGAGTCCTATAGAATTGCCAAATATCATCTCAGAATGTCAACAGATACATTCGGTGTAGGTGAAATAACAATTGGTGCTACACACCTTACAGCTCATAGTGTATTGGTTGAACCCAGCTGGTTTATGTTCAGACAACTCTTCCTGTCAGTAGATTTACAGCGACGCGAGTTGTTTCTCCCCTAAAGTAGCAACTGGCAGTTAATTCTACTTTATGTTGTTCTATGTCGAATCTATGAAAGGTCAAAAAACCAAAATATTCGTCCAGTTCTCAAAGAGAAAAGAAGAAAATAGAGGCAGAGTTAAACGCTGGAATGAAAGAGTGCATCGAAGGAAGAGTCAAAGAAGGAAAGGGGGGGAGAGGGGAGAATTTTTCGGGGGGCACGGTACTGTATCATCGGCTTGGAAACCTGTTAGAACCATCTTTAAGACTTCCTATCCCCCCTGCTCCCGTTCTCACGGAAGGCTTTTGAAGGCAAGTGCTCACTGTTTTCCTAGACACGTCCGTGAGTCGCTCAAAGGAAACTTGCAAGGGTGGACTCATTACAGACAATTTGTTCCGTGTGTGCAGTCGGACGTCTCGCCTCACAAAGCTCACATCATTCGAGGATGCGGTCGAGGTCCCCGATATGTTGAGCTTGTCTAAACAAAACTAACTTCTTTTAATTTCTTCCCTTCGCGGTCTTCTCCTTATGCCCTCTCCTCTGCTCTCCCGATCTGCGAGCCCACCTCTCCTCCCGCCCTTAAAAAAAAAAAAGCGGAAATTTCCCCCAGTTTGTTTTCAACAAGAAGGGCATGGTTGGGTAACACAACGTTAGGGCGCCCTTCTTCAAATCTGTTTTGGGTTGTTTGTTATGTGAAAGCCGTTTGTATCTACGAGATGGAGGCGGAGGGAGGGGATTGTTAGTTTGCCCCCAGTGTGATACTGGGCGATACAGTGCTGACACTGGGTGTTATTCTGTCTGCACGTGACACGGTGGCCGGCACCAGATTGCATGGAACTTGGCCGTGTTCACATCAAAGCTTTCTGTCGGCTCATTTCACCTCTGCTACATTTTCTCCCGCTTTATTTTAGCGTATATTCTTCAGAATTTGTCAACTGTTAGTTTAATTCCTCTACCCCCCCCCGACCTCATTTTTCCGTCATTTTTTTTTTAGCTTTTTAAATTCTTAACTTATTGGACGACTCGTTTAAATTGTGTGCGGGTGTGTGTTTTTTAAAATAATGTTTGTGCATGTTTTTCGACGAGTCAATTTGCGTGGCGCTTATTCTCGGCTTGTCATCTTATCTTAGCAATTAAACCCAACACGTACTTCGGGAGGCTATTCGGTAAAGACGTGACGGCACAAGACAAGGTGCAGGGTTTGAAACTACTAACGATCCACGTGCCGTGGCAAAATAACGAGACACGGCAACAAGGAGAAGCTAGAGAAGGGGAGGGGGGGGTGTAGGCTTACTTGTCAACGAGACAACCAGACTGACGTAAGCGGAAGTCCTGGGATACATTTGGGAGGCCCCTATCCCTCTTTTACGAATAAAAACATTCTATTTCTTATTATTAATTGGATAATTATGAACATTAAATATATTTTTTTTCAAATTACAAAAAAAAAAAGCGTGTTGTATTTAAAAACGTTAATAGACTAAAAGGGACCAATGTTAGTAAGTTATTTCAAAACATCCCTTTTATGTGTAGCTTTACGTGTGGATTTAGTAATTTTATTTACTGCTCACATCTTTCAAACCACCTGAAACGAAACTTTATTCGAGTTAGTGTTCATGAAAGTCTAAAAATAATTTTAGATTTTTGAAATACTTCAAATTCAAAGTATTATTTTTAAAAAGTGTTTTAACCTCTCTGGCATTGACAGGACAGAGAGTCATTGCAAAACCAAACTTATTTTTTTCCGCTAATTGTTCCAAAGAACAATTTTCTGATGATAGGCTAGGTCTCCAGCAGTGCTGCCATCTGACAAGAAACTTCTGGGACATCTTCAGGGTATCGCGGATGTCTGTGAGGGATCTGGAAATCTTTCATGGAAATTATTCTTAAAAGGTTCCAGAATTAGGATCATTTTTTTAAGTCTTCCCGTCTGCTGAAGAGTTGCAATTTCACTCGGATAGCTCTTTTTATTTCTTAACTTGCATGTCCCTTGCAGCTGGAGTTGATTTCATTCAGATGTGGAGTCCTGTCTTACAAAATCATCAGATCCGACGACCTGGAGCAGGAGGGATTGTTCAGCAGACGGTACGCGACGTTTTGGAGACGCCATATTAGTGTTTTTGTTTTTGTTTCATTAAAAATAATTGTGCCTTTTTTAATTGTGCCTTTGTTTTTTTTAATTGAACGAATTGTGAATCTAAAATATTGTGTCAGCTTGGGAGACATCGATGGAGCTCCTAGTGTCAAAACGGCGTCACCAAGACGAATGGTCAGAATGTCCTGTTCCGTTCAGCAGTGGCGCCTGCATTGATTTAGCAGTTTTTGCAAATAAGACACGTCACCTTGTTCTACACAACAGGATCCCTCACGTTGATATCAAGCCAGGTGAGGGGGGAGAAGATGGTTCATGTGTATAAATGTTACATAATAAGGGCCCAGCTTCCTCCTTTGATTTTTATTCAGCTGTAGGTTTGGTTGAATTCTCCCGTCCATCCCACTGGACAAGGTAGGACACGGGAATAGTTAAGTTAAATTGTATACATCATTTCTAGGTTGTAACACACTTTTTTTTTATTGTATTGTATTACACCTTTTTGTTTTTACCTGCCTCATTTCGTTGTTTGGTAGACACCTACTGCCGATGTTAATTAGAAACTGTTTATATTTTAGAAGTAAGGAGAAATGTCGATGTAGTTGGAAACAAATGTATTTTTAAAATTCGCGATGTCAACAAAAAAAGTGTTACATTTTAAAAGGTAGAAAATAAGACAATATATAAATATTGTAACCAATAATTTATTTACATTAAGTTATCAATTTTTTTTAAGATCTATATTTTGTATTCCATCATATAAATACAAAAATAGAATATCTTTTTAAAAAGAAATGTTGAAAAGGTTTTCTTCTCTTTTCAAACGTTTCGGCTAAAAGATATTTTGTGTAAGTATTTTACGGCATCGTTTTTCACACTGTGGAGCACCTCCTCAAGGAGGCACCACGTCCGGACAATATATTTTTTTTAAAGCCAAGGAACAACAAAGTTACAAAGACAGTTTGTGTGGAAAGAAATCGGCCCCGGAAGTGGTCCGCACAGATAAAAAGGCAGGCTTCAATATTTTCAGAAAGAATATCAGAAACTATGAGCTACAAATGATCTACAACTACATTACAAAACATCTCCGCCTCGAACTCCGGCCTCCTGTTTCCTACAATAAAGGGCCATGTAGTTTAGGAACACTACTTTTGGAATTCTTTTTTTAGCAATCGGGAAGTTTTTTTTTTTTTTAAACTTTAACTTTTTTTTTTTTATCAAACTAAACAGGAACATAATTTCATTGGTGCTTGAATAAACGATTGAGCCATTACAATTACAGTTCATATTTAATAATATCGAATTGATTTATTTTCATTTAGAAAACCAAAGAAGTGAACTCTGGCTTTTGATGAATGTCTGACTAGATCTAAAAGTGCTACCGTTAAACAAAAACGAATATAAAATAGCCCGAAGTTTTGATAATTAATTATTGACCCTTTATACACACAAAAACAACATGCAATAAACTAACAACAAACAAACAATGCATGAATTAAACAAAGACAATAACTTCATCGAAGAAATAGCCTTGAGCGTCAGCCGTTATTGGACAAGGGAAGTCTGGACGAGGCCAACTGAAATTAATCTCTGCCTGGCATTATCGACGTCTTTATTCCAAATATATTTATATCGAAACTAATAATACCTGCGTTTCCATATTGACGTCATCTAGACGGCGGCCACAACACCTGAGGTCTCCGCCTCGGGCCGCCTACATTTCAAAGCGATGTATAATATATTAAATAGAAAGCTACTTCCATAATCAGTTACATTAGCTTCCCATTCGCAGTTTTCATTGATGTTTATTTTCTTTTATTATTATTTTTTTTTTTACCTTTAACATATAGGTTCGTGTTCTTTGGATGATTTAATTAAAGACCAGCCTCGATTTAGTTAATGTGGATACGGAACAGGTGTGATTTGTATGGATGTTGGGGAGGGACAGGTACGAAAGGGGCTGTTGCACACGACGACTGAGGTGCAACTTCTTCTGCTACCCCCCCCCCCCCCCAATCGACCCCAGCCCCCTTGTCCTTAAAAAAAAAATCTGTACCTCTTGCACCCTAGAAAGCGGCTTCGCATTCGGTTTTAAAACCCGTCGAGCGGATCGCTACTTCCTTGCATGTAAATGCTCTGTGAATGGAAGGGACACTTACTTCATACTAAGCCTTTCATCGTTGGGCCTCGCGACACTACCTTGATTTAAAGCGGCTTGAGTTTTTACTTTTAACCTCTTTCCCCTGAGCAGCAGGTCCATTATAATTCAAGCAAAACATGAAAAGATCAATTTGTCAGTAAATTGTTCAAGGTCTGACGACTGTAGAAAAGGGAGATTACCTTTATGTCTGTCCATGTATTTTTACCTCCCTTTATGTAACTATTTTTGGAGGGGAAAAATTTGTTTTAAAGCAGCTAAAAAAAAAATTAGTTTTGTTACAACTGAAAGAAACTTCAAAGTTAACAAAATCAAGGAAAGAGTAAAAATCGCTTCTGATTTATTATTTTTTTTTGTTAGATAAAAGCTGACAATATCGATACATTTAGTTCAAATTAGAGTTTTATTAATGCTTAATATTCATACACTATCGAAAGACAATGAACTTGTGGGAACAAAATTTTTTTCCCCCTATTCTTTGAAATACTACACAAATCTCTCGTAACGTTTGACATTTGTAAATGCTGAGGATTTTATTTTCTCAAGTTGCATCTTACGTTCCACTGTTCTCACCTGGAGGGGCTTATGTTATTTATATCCTTTCTTACTTTTTACAAATAATAGTTATATAACAATGTACATATCATTTCGTTGATGTCAATTAAAGTTCATAATTTACATCTTTGTATTTTAATACATTAACCATAAATGTGGTATTATTTAGTGTAAACAAAAAGTTATCGTGTGTGCAGATTAGTGGCAAGAGTTAGCACCCCTGACACACACTCCAAGTGCCACCTCTGTTCTTCTGTTCCCTTGCTATTGTCCACCTCTGTTCTTC
>JADKLZ010021527.1:0-12039 GCA_021533235.1 Biomphalaria straminea | reverse complement strand
GTGTGTGTGTGTGTGTGTGTGTGTGTGTGTGTGTGTGTGGGTGTGTGGGTGTGTGTGTGTGTGTGTGTGTAGTTGTATTGTCAAGTGATAGATGCGCGAATGTATGTCCACAGCGAGCGAATGTTCAAAGATATCCTTCTTTCCATAGTGCTGACAAGCTATGTCACTTTATAAATCAAGCTGTCCGATCTATTTATGATAAAAGCATCGCAGGGCGGGGAGGGCGATGCCAAGGGGAGAGTTGGCAACAGTAGGGGAAACATGGTATGTTAAGGCGCTACGGTCAGATTCGCTTGGGGCTGCCTTTTTTTTTTTAACAGTGGAGATATGACTTGAGTGGAGGGGGGGGGATAGTCTAAAGTACTTAATGAAGCATCCCGTTTAGAAATCACCGAAGCGGATAAAAAGTCAGCTCTCTGGCCGGACAAAGCAGATGGCATTCACTCGACACCCTCAGTTCCAATTATAGCCCAAGACGTATCGCAGGGCTGCCTCGTACTTAAACCACCCCGTCCACGCCACTCTGATCTCAGGAGGGCGCGCGAGACTGAGGCGCCTAAGTGCGATCTACCTGCCGCTACATCCTGGGTATGCAAGCGCTTCATATTCCAACGGGCCCCATTTGATTCGAACGAGAGGGCCCATTTAAATTTTGGAAAGCACAATTACCTGAAAGAGAAAAAAAAAACTAGCTATGATCAATCAGGCGTGAAGCAGTCGGCATTCAAATATCAAAAGCCCTATCCTACAAGATGTTCACGCCTTGAAAAAGATGCTAAATTGCTAAATTTTGTGCAAACACATTAGTAGACTCAAAACGTATAACTGCGGGGCATTCTGTTGGTGTCAACATAGATCTGTAAACATGTGTTCAGAATGTAGCAACGGTTAGAGTTAAATCTTTATTGAACGCAAGTATTTACCGCTGTAGATGAACGATGTAGATAACTTAGCGCTCTAGTAGTTGAAACATCAAATGGTGTACAAATTCGTGTCTGAACGAAAATGTTTACACTGTAATATGTAATAAAAAAAAGTATAGTAGGTGAGAGGATTGTGTTTGACTTTCTAACCGAAGTCTAGTGGGTTCGAATCACGGTGATTTTTTGGGGGGATTTTGAATTTCGAGATTTCTTTAGGACCACCCAGTTCTAACAAGTACCTGACGTTAGTTGGGGAAATGGAAAGGCGGTTGATCGTTGTGCTAGCCACATGGTACCCTAGTTAGCCCTGGGATACAGAAACATACATGGCAAGGTCTAAAAAAGGGAACTTAACTTTTTTTTTTAAACAAATAGCTAACGGCCAGAAAAAATGATGAGAATGATACGTAAAAGGGGGGGGGGGTGTGCTTCCAAAATGGGTCGCATTGGGGAATTATCAACCATTTAGTAGATCTAAAAAAGAAAGAAATAGACTTTTACAATTTTCTTGATACAAACGAAATAATACTCAATACCCTTAAATACACACTCATACATGCATATACTAATAGACACACACGTACACAAGAGTTCCAAGAAAAAATATTTTATAGAATTAGCCTTTAAAAGTTGGAACACATTTTTTTACAATCGATTTGAGAGCGTTGACCATTGCGGTCATTTCAAGAGCGTAACTTAAAAGTGCTTATCCTTACTTATTCCTAGTACTTTGGAAACGAAGAAGTCTATCAAAAAGAAAAATAATTTTCTAACTTTTTTGATAAACTCTGAGAGAAAGACATGGTAATTGTTGAGTGAATCATGGAGTCTATATTCAAATAATACGTTATGGGCTGCAGACTACACCAACTACAAATATCAATGTATGTTGGGGGGGGGGGGGGCTTACATTTTGTAAGGAATAATAAAAAAAAAGAAATGTAAATTACCACTATCATTGTTTCAATTTTCAGAACAGCTCCTAAGTATTTTTTTTTTTGGTATTATTTGTTTAAAACTATAATTGAGTACAAGATCAATATATAAACTAAAATTAGTTTAAACATTTTCTTCATTATTCTTAATGCGTTTGTTTGAAGTCTTTAACTAACGAGAGAGAAACAAAGAAAACAGGGTTCTAATTGATATCTAAACAAAAAATCTACACATCATAGTAATGACTTCATGCCAAAAATATTTTCACATTTGGCGCCACAAGCCAAAATTTTTTAAATAAAAAAAACTCTTTGGAATGAAAGGAATCGCCAGTTAATGTCAATAATTGATGTTGATGGAAATTGTTTTGATTGATCACGATCACAGTAAGCCGCTAGAATCTATTGATATTAAAAGAAGGGGGCTTTTGTAAACGACTTCCTCCTTGGCTCCTTCCCTGCTTGGTCACGCTTCATCAAACCAAGGACGGACTCCGAAAGTTCGGACCTCTATGACTAATAGTAAGTGCAGGAGGGTTGGAGGAACAGAGAGACTGAGAGAGAGAGGGAGAAAGAGAGAAGGGGGAAGTATCGTTGTGACAAATTAACTGGTGAATTCCCCCTTTGAAGCAGTCGACCTGTAAAACACCCTCGATCACTTTTCTACTGACTAACTTTAAGGAAGCTACTTAGATGGAAGAAGTAAAAACCCATTATCATAGGCCATTAAATTTGTCACACAAAATATTTTGGTTGATCTTAATCTAATTTGGCTTCACGTCCACAAGTGTAAATTCATTAAATATATAAAAACATAACCTCGATTTGATCACTCGTGACAATGATCCCCGAGCGACCACTTTGAGTCATTAGGGCCCATTAGGACATTTGAACAAACAAATGTACGCTTTAAAAAGAGTTTGTCAATAATAGATGTGTGACTCATGTTACAAAAAGGCAACATATCAGAGCCCTATGCCAAGAGTATAAGAAACACAAATGGACCAGTTTAATAATATAACAGTTAGAGAGTATCTTGCACTAAAAGGCGCGTGTCCTGATAGAGAAGATTAAAATTTGGTTGTGTCTTTTAAGTCCAGACCAGGGAGTACGCTTAATTTTCAATCGACTATCTGACAAGACGGCAGTTTGCTTTTACTCTACAATAATCAGATGACAAGTTAGCAGTATTAAGCTGTTTATAAGTTCCAATTTTGTCACAATAATAATAAGAATAATAATAATTACAATAATATTAAAATATAATCTGTTATAAATCGAGGAGATGGTGACAACTGACTTTGCAAACATATTCAGGGCCCTTAAGATTCCTAAGAAGATGCTCGTTACCTGTCAGAGGGCACACTGCCACATCTTCAGAAACTCCCTCAGTTTACACTGTTAAGGGGAATACAATTCATTGAGTTCCTCTTTAACGTAGCTCAACGCTGACAGTGCCTGGGGACTGAAATCAAATTATTTGTACGATAATAATAATCTTTTTACTATTATAGTCTCCTTTGCAAAACGAGTCCTACAAATATACATTTCACTTGACAATACATTTTTAAAAGCACACAGACTTCTCGTTTCACTTCGACGTTACCCTGGCAAATCGGATTGCATTCAATGAGTTATTTTCCAAGCAAACCAGATTTCGGTTGTGTGTTTTTGTGATTGGTGTCTTGAATTTCCATTGTGATGGTAAAGTTAACATCGAGATCGAGTGGGTGTTTTATTTTTAAAGTATATCAACTCACTCAATCTGTCTGGTCAAAAGTGTGTACACGTTATTCACACCGAATCTCGAATCAAGCTGAAATGTTGCACAATTATCTCTTTTACCTGACAACACAAGAATCAATTTTTTTTTAATTAAATAATTAGTTCAATAACTATTGGTAATTAAATATTTTATTTCGTATTGAATAAATGAAAGAAATAGTACTTGACTGATGTGGTGGTATAAGTTGAATAAGTCTCATTTAAACTAGGGAGGCGCGGTGGCTGAGTGGTAAAGCGATTGGTTTCCGAACCGCGAGGTCCCGGGCTCGAATCCAGGTGAAGACTGGGATTTCAATTTTGTGGTCTTTAGGGCGCCTCTGAGTCCACCCAGCTCTAATGAATATCTGACATTATTTTGGGAAAATTAAAGACGGTTGATCGTTGTGCTGGCCACATGACACCCTCGTTAATTGTGGGCCACAGAGAAAGATGACCTTTACATCATCTGCCCTATAGATCGCAATGTCTGAACTTGTACAACTTGACTTAAACTTTGTCGATAGTTTGAAACGTACAATAGATAACTGTAAAACCATCTATTTTCATAAGCACTTCTTTAGTATAGTGCTTATTATCTTCGTATATAATGTAGAGGATTGAGCTATTCCAACTTTTTGTTTTGAAGTAATGCATTTTGAAAGCTATCATTGCAACCTTCACACAGATAACCTCCCTTCTTTTCACCCCCCCCCCCCCCCCCATTTCCCAGCAGATCCAGACAATTGATAGGATCAGAGCGTATTGAGCATGAAAAAAAAAATAAAAGTTGGTAAAAATATTTCTAATTGCACAGATTTATTAGTCTAGATCTTTTACTAACTGATAGTTACCCCTAATATAAGCTTTGTCGTACACCTGCACAGATCCAAAACTGTGGTCGGAAATATAAATATTTTTAGCTTTGCCATCAACATACATGGTTAAAATGGATTTAGTACGCAACAAACTTAATGAGTAAGCAAAGAAATTGGTCTAATTTAAAGCTTGACATTTCGAATATAGGGACGCTGAGTTGTTAAGCGATTGCCTTCCGAACCTGAGGTCCTGGGTTCGAAACTCGGTGAAAACTGGGATTCATAATTTTGGGATTTTTTAGGCGCCACTTAGTCCACTCCATTGGGGAAACTAAAGGTCGTTGTGCTGGCCACATGACACCCTGCTCGTTAACCGCTGGCCAAAGAAACAGATGACCTTAACATCATTGGTACTAAAGAACGTCTGAAAGGGAAAGTATTTATATTATTGTCAGACTGCAGGAGACATATTAGCATCATTTTATTTTTTTAGTGAATTCAGCAACAATATTGATATAAAAAATACAACTAAATTTACAATTAAACCTAAATATAGTACGCCCTGGTATTCAATGGCTACCAGTAGATAATTCAAAGTATTTGAAAGAAAGTCATAACAACGAGATTAACTTTGATATGTAGTCACTGTAACTTATTTGACATAATTTGTGTATAATAGTTATAGCATTATAAATAAATTATTGCCAGCATGCAAATTAAATATTTTATTGAAATTTGCCTACTCACACTTCTTTATTAGTATTTTTCTTAGAGGGGGGGGCGCTGGCGGATTTTGTTTTTTAAAGAAAAATTATGGAAAAAAAGGGAGGCCAAACGAGAAAGGAGACTGGTAGTAAAAAAATTTCCCGCTTTAGAGCGGGTTCATTCAGATTGCTAGTACCATTCGTTTTACTATAGTCTTAGCATTTTTTTTATCATTTAGATCTAAATATTTTTACTATCACGAAGATGAATAAGTAACTAGAATTCTATATCGCAGCTGGGCTGCCTGGGGCTTCAAAGTAATGTAGAAACGGTCCTGGTTAAAATTGTCCTAATCATGCTACCTTGACATTTGAACACAACTAAACATAGTTGGGTTGATTCCCTTGTTTTACATGGCGTATCCAGTCTTTTAATGATGGGAACATTCCAGAAAGCCGTCCATCCCTAGGGAACGCCGATAGAGAGCTCATCAGAGATGATATTCTCGACATGAAAGTAAATCGTGTGGCCATCTCAACGCCCTGTCGCCCTTTACTTCTCCATTCATAGGAGATTTGCCCTAGACTCAGTGACGTCGTTAAAATAAAAAAACAACGTAAAACACCAATTTTGTCCAGGATTCCTTTTCCCTCAGGAACATGGAAGGTTAGCAAGTACACCGACACTCCCTCGTTTTATTGTTATCATTTTTTAATGCCCAGAAATGCATTTTAGCCACGAATACAGACACGTGCTCCATCGCACAGAGTCTAAATATAATTCAAACTTAAGATATAGGTCAAGGGAAATGTCACGTGATTAAAGGAACGTTCACTCATCAGAAAACAAATAGACTTTAAAACACATTGGCTGGCTTCTTTCGGATAATCTCTTTCAATGGACAGAGCGCTTTAGAACTCTATCAATTTAAATGTGTAGTTGTAAGTGGGACTGCGTGAAAACTGCTGAAAAGAAGAACTAGAAACATTACTTAGGGAAAAGGTTCTTTATTTGGAACCTGGACGAGCATATTAGCTTTTTGGTCAGATGTCAACACTGGCCCCAAAACAACCCAATAGAAAGAAAACTATACGGAGAGCTCCCTGACTTGGAAACCACTGCGAAGTTCATCTCATGTATTGGTCTAGTCATCTAAACCCTCAAACATAGCAATGAGAATGAAGAAGAAAAAGAAGAAGGTCAGATGTCAGATTATCTATCGAATTTAAAAAATTTATTGAACAAGATTCAAAGCCAACCACTTGTAACTTAGGAATCACTTTTTTTCAGAAGACCTATATGGTGACACGCTTTAACATTACGCACAGCAGTATGGTTCCTGTCCAGAACTTCTGTTATCTTTTCAAGCCCTTGCTCCAATGGGTCTCAATGTCAAAGAAGAAGACTTCTGGGCCCAGGAGCAGAGTTTGGTAAGGGTGGGGCGAAGCAACTGTCCATGTCCTTAATGTGATGATCATCAGTCGAAACTTCTATTCTAGCATATTAAATCGCTACTACTGACCAATAAGTAAATAATGAATCATTAAATAGTTTCATAGAATTGCAGAGAAACTATCAGGAAGGATAAGTCAGAGGTCATCATAATTATGCTGAGGACCTTGCCTTTTCCCTCCACGCACTAAGAGTCCTATAGAATTGCCAAATATCATCTCAGAATGTCAACAGATACATTCGGTGTAGGTGAAATAACAATTGGTGCTACACACCTTACAGCTCATAGTGTATTGGTTGAACCCAGCTGGTTTATGTTCAGACAACTCTTCCTGTCAGTAGATTTACAGCGACGCGAGTTGTTTCTCCCCTAAAGTAGCAACTGGCAGTTAATTCTACTTTATGTTGTTCTATGTCGAATCTATGAAAGGTCAAAAAACCAAAATATTCGTCCAGTTCTCAAAGAGAAAAGAAGAAAATAGAGGCAGAGTTAAACGCTGGAATGAAAGAGTGCATCGAAGGAAGAGTCAAAGAAGGACCGGGGGGGAGCGGGGAGAATTCCTCGGGGCCCACGGTACTGTATCATCGGCTTGGAAACCTGTTAGAACCATCTTTAAGACTTCCTATCCCCCCTGCTCCCGTTCTCACGGAAGGCTTTTGAAGGCAAGTGCTCACTGTTTTCCTAGACACGTCCGTGAGTCGCTCAAAGGAAACTTGCAAGGGTGGACTCATTACAGACAATTTGTTCCGTGTGTGCAGTCGGACGTCTCGCCTCACAAAGCTCACATCATTCGAGGATGCGGTCGAGGTCCCCGATATGTTGAGCTTGTCTAAACAAAACTAACTTCTTTTAATTTCTTCCCTTCGCGGTCTTCTCCTTATGCCCTCTCCTCTGCTCTCCCGATCTGCGAGCCCACCTCTCCTCCCGCCCTTAAAAAAAAAAAAGCGGAAATTTCCCCCAGTTTGTTTTCAACAAGAAGGGCATGGTTGGGTAACACAACGTTAGGGCGCCCTTCTTCAAATCTGTTTTGGGTTGTTTGTTATGTGAAAGCCGTTTGTATCTACGAGATGGAGGCGGAGGGAGGGGATTGTTAGTTTGCCCCCAGTGTGATACTGGGCGATACAGTGCTGACACTGGGTGTTATTCTGTCTGCACGTGACACGGTGGCCGGCACCAGATTGCATGGAACTTGGCCGTGTTCACATCAAAGCTTTCTGTCGGCTCATTTCACCTCTGCTACTTTTTCTCCCCCTTTATTTTAGCGTATATTCTTCAGAATTTGTCAACTGTTAGTTAATTTCCTCTACCCCCCCCCCGACCTCATTTTTCCGTCATTTTTTTTTTAGCTTTTTAAATTCTTAACTTATTGGACGACTCGTTTAAATTGTGTGCGGGTGTGTGTTTTTTAAAATAATGTTTGTGCATGTTTTTCGACGAGTCAATTTGCGTGGCGCTTATTCTCGGCTTGTCATCTTATCTTAGCAATTAAACCCAACACGTACTTCGGGAGGCTATTCGGTAAAGACGTGACGGCACAAGACAAGGTGCAGGGTTTGAAACTACTAACGATCCACGTGCCGTGGCAAAATAACGAGACACGGCAACAAGGAGAAGCTAGAGAAGGGGAGGGGGGGGGTGTAGGCTTACTTGTCAACGAGACAACCAGACTGACGTAAGCGGAAGTCCTGGGATACATTTGGGAGGCCCCTATCCCTCTTTTACGAATAAAAACATTCTATTTCTTATTATTAATTGGATAATTATGAACATTAAATATATTTTTTTTCAAATTACAAAAAAAAAAAAGCGTGTTGTATTTAAAAACGTTAATAGACTAAAAGGGACCAATGTTAGTAAGTTATTTCAAAACATCCCTTTTATGTGTAGCTTTACGTGTGGATTTAGTAATTTTATTTACTGCTCACATCTTTCAAACCACCTGAAACGAAACTTTATTCGAGTTAGTGTTCATGAAAGTCTAAAAATAATTTTAGATTTTTGAAATACTTCAAATTCAAAGTATTATTTTTAAAAAGTGTTTTAACCTCTCTGGCATTGACAGGACAGAGAGTCATTGCAAAACCAAACTTATTTTTTTCCGCTAATTGTTCCAAAGAACAATTTTCTGATGATAGGCTAGGTCTCCAGCAGTGCTGCCATCTGACAAGAAACTTCTGGGACATCTTCAGGGTATCGCGGATGTCTGTGAGGGATCTGGAAATCTTTCATGGAAATTATTCTTAAAAGGTTCCAGAATTAGGATCATTTTTTTAAGTCTTCCCGTCTGCTGAAGAGTTGCAATTTCACTCGGATAGCTCTTTTTATTTCTTAACTTGCATGTCCCTTGCAGCTGGAGTTGATTTCATTCAGATGTGGAGTCCTGTCTTACAAAATCATCAGATCCGACGACCTGGAGCAGGAGGGATTGTTCAGCAGACGGTACGCGACGTTTTGGAGACGCCATATTAGTGTTTTTGTTTTTGTTTCATTAAAAATAATTGTGCCTTTTTTAATTGTGCCTTTGTTTTTTTTAATTGAACGAATTGTGAATCTAAAATATTGTGTCAGCTTGGGAGACATCGATGGAGCTCCTAGTGTCAAAACGGCGTCACCAAGACGAATGGTCAGAATGTCCTGTTCCGTTCAGCAGTGGCGCCTGCATTGATTTAGCAGTTTTTGCAAATAAGACACGTCACCTTGTTCTACACAACAGGATCCCTCACGTTGATATCAAGCCAGGTGAGGGGGGAGAAGATGGTTCATGTGTATAAATGTTACATAATAAGGGCCCAGCTTCCTCCTTTGATTTTTATTCAGCTGTAGGTTTGGTTGAATTCTCCCGTCCATCCCACTGGACAAGGTAGGACACGGGAATAGTTAAGTTAAATTGTATACATCATTTCTAGGTTGTAACACACTTTTTTTTTATTGTATTGTATTACACCTTTTTGTTTTTACCTGCCTCATTTCGTTGTTTGGTAGACACCTACTGCCGATGTTAATTAGAAACTGTTTATATTTTAGAAGTAAGGAGAAATGTCGATGTAGTTGGAAACAAATGTATTTTTAAAATTCGCGATGTCAACAAAAAAAGTGTTACATTTTAAAAGGTAGAAAATAAGACAATATATAAATATTGTAACCAATAATTTATTTACATTAAGTTATCAATTTTTTTTAAGATCTATATTTTGTATTCCATCATATAAATACAAAAATAGAATATCTTTTTAAAAAGAAATGTTGAAAAGGTTTTCTTCTCTTTTCAAACGTTTCGGCTAAAAGATATTTTGTGTAAGTATTTTACGGCATCGTTTTTCACACTGTGGAGCACCTCCTCAAGGAGGCACCACGTCCGGACAATATATTTTTTTTAAAGCCAAGGAACAACAAAGTTACAAAGACAGTTTGTGTGGAAAGAAATCGGCCCCGGAAGTGGTCCGCACAGATAAAAAGGCAGGCTTCAATATTTTCAGAAAGAATATCAGAAACTATGAGCTACAAATGATCTACAACTACATTACAAAACATCTCCGCCTCGAACTCCGGCCTCCTGTTTCCTACAATAAAGGGCCATGTAGTTTAGGAACACTACTTTTGGAATTCTTTTTTTAGCAATCGGGAAGTTTTTTTTTTTTTTAAACTTTAACTTTTTTTTTTTTATCAAACTAAACAGGAACATAATTTCATTGGTGCTTGAATAAACGATTGAGCCATTACAATTACAGTTCATATTTAATAATATCGAATTGATTTATTTTCATTTAGAAAACCAAAGAAGTGAACTCTGGCTTTTGATGAATGTCTGACTAGATCTAAAAGTGCTACCGTTAAACAAAAACGAATATAAAATAGCCCGAAGTTTTGATAATTAATTATTGACCCTTTATACACACAAAAACAACATGCAATAAACTAACAACAAACAAACAATGCATGAATTAAACAAAGACAATAACTTCATCGAAGAAATAGCCTTGAGCGTCAGCCGTTATTGGACAAGGGAAGTCTGGACGAGGCCAACTGAAATTAATCTCTGCCTGGCATTATCGACGTCTTTATTCCAAATATATTTATATCGAAACTAATAATACCTGCGTTTCCATATTGACGTCATCTAGACGGCGGCCACAACACCTGAGGTCTCCGCCTCGGGCCGCCTACATTTCAAAGCGATGTATAATATATTAAATAGAAAGCTACTTCCATAATCAGTTACATTAGCTTCCCATTCGCAGTTTTCATTGATGTTTATTTTCTTTTATTATTATTTTTTTTTTTACCTTTAACATATAGGTTCGTGTTCTTTGGATGATTTAATTAAAGACCAGCCTCGATTTAGTTAATGTGGATACGGAACAGGTGTGATTTGTATGGATGTTGGGGAGGGACAGGTACGAAAGGGGCTGTTGCACACGACGACTGAGGTGCAACTTCTTCTGCTACCCCCCCCCCCCCCCAATCGACCCCAGCCCCCTTGTCCTTAAAAAAAAAATCTGTACCTCTTGCACCCTAGAAAGCGGCTTCGCATTCGGTTTTAAAACCCGTCGAGCGGATCGCTACTTCCTTGCATGTAAATGCTCTGTGAATGGAAGGGACACTTACTTCATACTAAGCCTTTCATCGTTGGGCCTCGCGACACTACCTTGATTTAAAGCGGCTTGAGTTTTTACTTTTAACCTCTTTCCCCTGAGCAGCAGGTCCATTATAATTCAAGCAAAACATGAAAAGATCAATTTGTCAGTAAATTGTTCAAGGTCTGACGACTGTAGAAAAGGGAGATTACCTTTATGTCTGTCCATGTATTTTTACCTCCCTTTATGTAACTATTTTTGGAGGGGAAAAATTTGTTTTAAAGCAGCTAAAAAAAAATTAGTTTTGTTACAACTGAAAGAAACTTCAAAGTTAACAAAATCAAGGAAAGAGTAAAAATCGCTTCTGATTTATTATTTTTTTTTGTTAGATAAAAGCTGACAATATCGATACATTTAGTTCAAATTAGAGTTTTATTAATGCTTAATATTCATACACTATCGAAAGACAATGAACTTGTGGGAACAAAATTTTTTTCCCCCTATTCTTTGAAATACTACACAAATCTCTCGTAACGTTTGACATTTGTAAATGCTGAGGATTTTATTTTCTCAAGTTGCATCTTACGTTCCACTGTTCTCACCTGGAGGGGCTTATGTTATTTATATCCTTTCTTACTTTTTACAAATAATAGTTATATAACAATGTACATATCATTTCGTTGATGTCAATTAAAGTTCATAATTTACATCTTTGTATTTTAATACATTAACCATAAATGTGGTATTATTTAGTGTAAACAAAAAGTTATCGTGTGTGCAGATTAGTGGCAAGAGTTAGCACCCCTGACACACACTCCAAGTGCCACCTCTGTTCTTCTGTTCCCTTGCTATTGTCCACCTCTGTTCTTC
>JADKLZ010021524.1:0-12071 GCA_021533235.1 Biomphalaria straminea | reverse complement strand
AGTTCTTGTAACATTCAGTTCTTGTAGCATTTAGTTCTAGTTACATTTAGTTCTTGTAGCATTCAAAGTTATGTGTTGAGAATTAGATCTAGTGTGAATTAGTGAATCTCTAAAGGGGAGGTATCCCTGAAAATCTTATTTTTGTTATTTCTAAAGTTAGACCTTTTAAAATTGTTAGAGTAAAATATGATGATATTCTAAAATAAATAATGCTGAAAAAAAGTCTTTTTTAAATGATGGTAGCCATGGTAACGGCGGCCATATTGTTATTTGTATACAAATAAAAATTCAGAATTTTGTAAAAACTATTGATCAGAATTACATGAAATTAAAATAAAACATAATAGATAAGGATTCTCTAAATGGCATCAAAGCTAGGATTATAGATTTAAGTATGTGTAATTTTTTTGACAAATTTTTGAATATTTTTAGTATATTTTGTACATAAAAAAAGGATAAATATTAATTAAAATTATTTATTTAAAAAAAAAGTAAATAAATTTTTCAAATAAACTTTTTGATCGAGTAAAGTAAATCATGTCCTTAAGGAGTGTTTAAAATTTCATTAAAATCCATCAGGTAGTTTAGGAGAAATTCTTCGTAAAGTATAATGACATTTGCAAAAACTAACATCTTGAGAAAAATAATTAATCTACAATGCTGTCATAACAATAGCATAAAACATGTTTTAGGAACAGAATTAAGCAATAAAAATGATTGTATTGTGATGAAAAATGATTGCTCTACTTGATTATGTTATTAGTTAAAAATCGATATCCTAGACCTAAAACTTAATTTTCTCTAGGGATACCTCTCCTAAAATGTCCCAGTTTACCCTAAATGCTTTTTGACGATATGTTGTATCACTTCATATAACATGACTCCACCAAATTATGGCTACAGACATCCTTGTTTCTTCTGAATCTTAAGTCACTTATTTCAAAGCTTATAGTAAAGAACTCCGTCCGTCCGTCCGTCCGTCTGTCTGGTACAGATTTTGTACACGTTTTTCTCCCGATTTCAATTCTTGGATCTGGTTGAAATTTCGCAATATTATTTATAGTCGATTATAAAATGTTAATCAATAAAAAAAAAAACAATTGTTATTAATTACTGCTAATTAAATAATTTAGTTTTATATAGAAATAAGGAGATGTTAAACCATGCAGCATTATGAGATATGGTAGTGTATAGTGCGGTTCTTCCCACTAGGTAAGCTTTTTTTTTTTTTTTTTTTTGTAATTTGTTTGCATTCATCTATTTTCCTTGTTTTTCGGTTCGTGTCATCACATCCATAAAGACAGGCGCAGCACTCTTGAACAAAAGGAAATAGACAGAAGTACATCCTAGAGGTCAAGGTTATAGATAATGTCACAAACTAGTTCACACGGAAATCCCATTCCCAACATTTTGGCCAACGTGTTCTACGTAAAGAAATGATGTGTACAACTGAGATGTGAACAAGTTGAGATAAACTGTGTACAGTTTAAAAAAAAAAAAAGAAAGCTAATGTAAGGGAAAGAACTCTGCATTTACAAAAGTATCTCTCAATAATGTATAATTTATTTACCTTTTAAAAAAGAAAGCTAATATAAGGGAAAGAACTCCGCATTTACTACACAATAATGTATAAGTTATTTACCTTTTAAAAAAAAGAAAGCTAAAATAAGGGAAAGAACTCCGCAATTACAACAGTATCTCTCAATAATGTATATCATGTATTTCCGTGTGAACAATATAAAACAAAATAATTAATTACCGATAATTAATTCATTTATTGATTAATTTTTTTTATTGATTCAAGTTTTGTTAGGTACAACAGATAATTACTATAAGTTTCTAACTTGATTCGAGAAATAGATGTGGCAGAAATAACGTGATCAATTATCAAAGTGGACGAAACCCTGTATATTTAGCCATATTTGAATAGTGAAGGATAACATTCCATGATTGGTATCAAACAAAATAATTAATCCCATTTATAATCTGATTAATTTGTAGTTTTTTTATTGATTCATGTCTTGTCCTGCCAATAATTGATTGGAAACATTTTCAGCTTGATTCGAACATGTGTGTGGAAGAAATAACGTGTACAAACTTTTTACCAGACAGACAGACAGACAGACAGACAGACAGACAGACAGAGTGAGCTGATGTAAGCTTTGTAAAAAAAAATTCGATTTAAGCCAGGCGAAAAGAAAACAACTAGGCAACACTTAACAAGTAAAGTGTTCAGGCATAGAGGAAAACAAAGTAGTTCCCGCTTCATTAAGTTCTTCAATGTTTTAAACAGACACATGCCCTGTCACTGGAGCAGAAGTCTAGGCACTTGAGTTAATCTTCATGAGTAGCGTGCAGCTTTATTCAATTCTTCTGGCTTCAAAAGAAGTTACAGCCTTCAGAGTGACTTTGTTATCTCTTAGTTTTTAGCAGAAGCATTATTTTAATTCTATTTCAAATTTTAAAAAAAAGACACTTCGTAAAGATAATATCTTTTTTATTATTATGTAAAGAAAATACCCGCTGTTACTGCGGGACTCGTTTATACTAGACTTTTTTTTCCTCACCAGACAAAAAATGATAAAGAATGATTTGGACACTTTAAAAAAACAAACATGTTATTTTATGCCTAACTTTAGTAACGCAATATCGTATAGTATGTATGAATATCTGTGTTTCCATGGTGACGGTGGAAGAGGTTAGTTATGCAGTGTGAATAATGCAAGATAAGAGGCATTGTCGTCAGAGGTCTTAGATAGAGGAGATGACTCCTGATTGCGAGCCTGAAAAGACGTGTTGTTTTTTTTTGTAGTGAGTTAGATTTTGTTCAGAATACCATTTTATATTATTACTGGAGTCTACTATATTTTTTGCATTTCTTATCAAGTTGATTTTTTCTATATTGAGATAAAATTTAAAATAATTTTGTTCATAAATCATCATCATCTAAAAACCCCACTTGAGTGAGGGCTTGAGAGGCTCAAATCCTCTTTTGCAAAAGCCTTGGACAGAAACCCTGCTGTCTAGGTCGATAATTTTTTGTTTCCCAGACCTGTCGAGACGAAGATCAGCAAGTCTGGGGCAGTCAAGTCTGGGGCAGTCAAGTCTAAGGCAGTCAAGTCTGGGGCAGTCAAGTCTGGGGCAGTCAAACAGAATATGAGGCACCGTTTCCTCTTCTTCCCCGCAACGGGGGCACCGTGAATCGAAATTTGGCCATAGCCGTGAGAAATATGAGCCAACAGGAAAATGGCCTGTCCTGCACTGTGCTATAATAGCTTGCTCAGGCCTGGACAGCCTCCACCACGGGGAAGTGCGGTCAGGGCGCCTCATGAGCTCCCAGACTCCATGGGCCTTTTGGGGCTTGTTCACAAAAGAAGTTCTTCAAGTTTTACAAGTCAAAATATAATACGCCTACAGCGGTTTAGTTGTCTACCAGCAGTTTGGGGCTACAAGTCGACGACCGTCAACAATAAATCAGTGTTGAATCTCAAATCCACTCCAGGCATTTAAATATTTAATATCACAAACATGAGTCCTATCAGGGGATGTTGGCACAAAAAGTTAACCACAGTAATCTGCTCTTTAATTAAACTTTGATTCTTAAGATATGGTTAACGTATTGTAAGCAAAAGAATTCAGCAAGAGAGAGGGAGAAAAAAAAAGGTAAAGCTATATTAAGCAATGTGGTCGCGATGTAATGGAACATAAAGAGAAACGTTAGAAAATGAAAAGATGAAGATCGGGATTTAGAAAAGAAGAAACAAAATCAAACAATGTTAAGAACAATATATAGAAGGATTACAAACAATACAAATTACTTTATGGTACAAGTGAATGATTCTTGGCCTCAGGCTCAGTAGTAGCCTACTGGAAAATGTGAAAAGACCATCTCAGGAGACCCTTGGGTCACGTCAGTTACGATGTTTCGTGGTTATGACACATCTCCCAAATACTATAGAAAGCCTTGTTTCGTGGGTACGATTTACGACACATCTGCCATATTTTTGTTTACGACACATCTCATCTCATATAGAACTAGATCCAGACTTCTGATTTAAAGCTCTTAAGATCTAGATCATGTAATCTATATTATATTTCCGTAAAATCATAAGCAAAGCTCAGATAATCTATCTATAACTTTAAGCAATTTTTAGCGGCCCCCGTAAGGGGAAAAAGCCGCTATTAGGTTTGTGCAAAATGTCCGTCTGTCCGTCTGTCCGTCTGTCCGTCTGTCACACTCAGGGCGCCTAAACTAGAAGAGATACGAAAAATATTTTTTCACCATTAAATGCGGCTTGAAAAGTTTAGGTGCAACGGCTACTTTTAGATTTTTTAAAAATAAAACACCAATTCTAAAACAATTACGTAAATGTAAGGGAGGAAATGTTACTATAAGAAATGCGCTAGACATGTAGATGTCACGCACATTTTTTAAAATGAACTTTTAGCAGCGGCTTTCGTGTACTAGCGTAAAGACCGGAAACAGGGCCGGAATAAGCGAATCTGGTGCCCTAGGCACAAACCCCCATAGGTGCCCCTTTCTGCCCGGACCCCCGATCCTCCACTGAGAGCTGGTATGTTCAATATTATGCCAAAAAAACTAACAAAGACAAACGATTATTAACACATATGTTTGTACTACCGACAATCATATAACACTTACAATAAAAAGGTATTTCTGTATTATAGGATTTTTAGGTGTCTTTTCTTTTTTAAATTTATTCTTTTCTGTTATTGTATTTTTATTTTCTTCTTTTTAAATTCAAATTTTCTTTTTGTTGTAAGCGTTTTTTCTTTTTATTAAAAATAAAATTTTATTATGAAATACATTTTAAACATAGAAAATTTAATAAATCACACGAAATCCTTTATTTCAACAGCATCAAAAAAAAAATTTTCAACGTGGCGATAATAACTAAGAAAGTCAGAGAGAGCACACATTTACATTCTAAAGTTCTTTTTCTAGATTTACGTTTGGCAAAGTTTTTGAGTACATCATCAAAGTTAATTTTGCACAACAAGTCCACCTCAATCATCAGCAGAGACAAGGAATCAAGCCTTTCTTGTTTCATTGTTGATTTACTTGGATTTTTTTTTTACGTTTCAACTGAGAAAAAGAGCTCTCAGTTGAACAGTTCATGACCATTAATGTTCAAAATATGCAAAAGGCGATTTCTACATTTGGAAAAGCACACTCGATGTTGTCTCTAACTAATACTTTGTAGAGTTCTGCATGACTGAACGTGTTGTTCTCAGATTTTGATTCACGAAACTCTAGCTGAATATATGAGTGGAACTGTTGTAGTTCAGTATACAAATTATTGTTCAGATCTTCAGGATAAGCTATAATTGGTGCTTCACAACAATGCGATGCTTTTGGTACAGCGACCAAACAAGAAAATCGAACTACTATATCATTATATACCTGCGCTCGTCTACTCATCTCTGTCTCAAGTTCGTCAACAATCGCACCTGGTGTTAGTTCTTCAAAATTGTCTTTGGCATTCAGTGAGACCTCAGGGGCATTACAATCAATGTCCACTGTCTTTCGTTTATGATTACGGGTCAAAGTTGCCTTACATTCCACACCTGGTGTTAGTTCTTTTGCAGCTTCTTAAAATCTTTCAAATTCATTCCTAGATTCATGCAAGTGATCTGCTAGTGAGGAATACAAATCAGCACACGTTTTCAAATTCACATGCTCATTTAGTAGAGCTTGACTGACCCTATGAAAATAATGCAACACTTCTTCCCAAAAGACAAGCATGAAACCAAATTCTAATTCTTGCATCTTCTTTGCAATGTTTTCTGCTTCTCTTCTGGTGTCCCCCTTCTGTGACTGGTCTTACAAGAACATTCTAATGCTTCTATAATCTGAGGATGAGACTTTACAATAGCTTCATTTGCAACAGCATGTGACTCCCATCTGGTCTCGGAAAGGGGCTTTACAGGCGTTTCATTCAGAAGGCATCCTTTCAGAATCTTCCATCTGTTGGTTGAAGCTGAGAAAAAGTATAGATCAGTTGCACTGTATGGAAGAAGTTTACTGCCTCTAAACAAAAGTTAACGGCATTTCTGCCTACCAGATTTAGTGAATGGGCAGCACAGAGTATGTATATAGCAAACTCATTTTACTCTAGAACTCTTTTCTGTATGCTCTTGTAGCACACAGACATATTAGCAGCACTGTCGTATGACCGACCTCTGCATTTCAAAAAATCAATATTGCAAACTTCATGTAAGTACTGCAACACTTGAGCAACTGAGCCATACTTTCACCTGTGTGACTTTGTAGCTCCAAGAAAGTAAAAAAGCGCTCAATGGGCTCTCCATCTAACACATATCGAAGAACAACGCTTAACTGATCTATATGCGAAACATCTGGTGTTGAGTCTACTGACAAGCTGAAATAACTGGAAGCCTTATACTTCCTCTATAATTACTTCATGAACTTTTTGGGACATAATTTCAATCAGTTCTTCACATATAGTTTTGGATAAATAAGAAGGATTTCCTTTTCCAGAATTTCCATATTTCGCAATGTGTGATGCTAAAAATGGATTAAACTGACTGACCAACTCCAGCAACCCTAGATAATTTCCATTTTGTAAAGATCCAAATTTTTTATTTGTCCCTCTAAAAGCCAGACCACGCTCAGCTATTGTACAAATAACCGCTACTGCTCGCCTCAAAATATGTTCCCAGTAACTGTACTCCTCATTAATTTTATCTTCTAGCTTTTGAAGTAGACCCGAGCCTTGTCGACGAGTTAGGTATATTAACATGCAGTCTTTATGAGTAGCGCTTTGTTCATGATTATCAACTTGAATGTTATTTTTCCAGTCACTGAACCCTTTTTTATCAGCCAAACTTATGGAACCTTTAAATGCAAAAAAGTTTACAAACAAAACAGTACACAGATCCTGTGGATGGTGAATACAATAACCATTCTCTCCTGTACTGCACACCATTTGCTTTTGTGCCATAGAAGAGTCTTTGAGAACAATATCTTGTTATTTTTCCTCCAGCATAAATACTGCAAGATTTATCAAAGTGACCATTATGATGCTGACAGTTAGTGGGCCACAGTCAACCCAGTAAGCCACATCATCAGCCGAGAAGTCAATCCACAATTATAAGCCGCTATGCAAATGTAATGAAATGTACAGCCATTTAATGTCAGGTCGACAAATTAGCACTATTCACAATAGTTTACTTTAGCAGACCAAAACGGAAGTGAATTTGTCGCTAGTCATTAGTGCGTTACGTAGCACAAACATCTCTTATAAAAGTAAAAAAAATAGCACAAAATGCCTCGAAGAAAAATAGCAAATAAATTGGATGGGGATATTTTACCCCCAGGTTGTGGGACCAAGGTTAAATAATGTGAGATTCAATATTTAATTTGCGTTTGCTAATGTCATGTCGATTTCGTTCGGCTACCGGGACAATATACAAATTTTTCTTGCGGACTTGTGGTGCCCCCCCAAACGCTTGGTGCCCTAGGCACGTGCCTTGTTTGCCTAATGGTTAATCCAGGCCTGACCGGAAATGACATGATTCTAAACTAATTTCTTAAATTTGTAAAAAAAAATCTGATTTTTTAAAATAAAATTGTATAATGCCCCCATTAAAATGAAACTAACATATTTTTGTGCGTTTTGTCTGTTGGTTAGTCTGTCCGTCACGGTTAGAAAAAAACACTAAAGGCATTTGAAAATATGATTTAACCTTTACTGTTCTTTCAGAAATATTGCGATAGTTTAAGGATAGGAGCATACAGGAATTGAGCCAGGGACTTAGAAGGAACATCCGAAACATCTTGCGAATAGGCGGATCTGACAGGGATCCGACTCCGACGGGGGCCGCCTCTGAGTTTGTGTATCACACAAACTCTCTTTGTAATCTTGTTTAATTTTATAAACAACTCAGTTATCAGAACACTATGGCTGACTGCACAATAATTTGTTTTACTCCAATTTATAACCAATTTTAAATTTATTAGTATTAATTAGCTATTAATTCTTTTCTCAGCGATTTGCATCAACTGTTAAATTTCTAGAAAATTCGTTAGAGCCGTTTTTGAGATCAGTATCCAGGCTCCATCCTCCACCCACCCACCCTCCATGAAGTCATGACTTCAAAAAAGTTATTGTAAACAGAAATGTTGGAGTCTTAATTTTAAAAATATTTATTATACTTGGTGTAGGCCAGGCATGTCAAACTCATTGAGTTGTGTGGGCCGCATAAAAATTACTATGACCTGAAGGGCCGCAGCTAAAAATCTGTTGCAAATAATGTCTGTATTATATAGGCGAAGATAATATAGCCCACTTGTTTTATGTAAATTAGAAACATTACAATAGAATGCAATAATTAATGGAATACCTGTCCCTGAGTTTTCTGGGATACAAGTTTAAATACCACTGACACTATCATCGCTGATGACAAAATTTGATAATCTCGAACGTTGAGATGCTTTTGTGGCTTTCATTATGGAAATGAACTACTCACAGAGATATAAGTGCTTGCAAAATGCAAGCATAGCAAGAATTATGGCTGCAAATTTCTGCAAATCAACTTTTCGTTCAGGTAAATAACTGTACAATTTTGGCACAACCACTTCTATATACATCGCTTTCAACAAAGAATCTGACTGCAATTCTATCAGCTCTAGTTGCACAATATTAGCAGCATTTTCAGAAGCAAATGAAAATGGAGGTACAAAGAGGGAAATTTCTTGCTCGTATGAAACGATTTTCTGTCATTGAATGCATCTACTAACGATTCCAGGTATAGAGCATATTTACCAAATGTTGTAGTCGTATTTAATCTTTTTAGTTCCTGCCACGTTGAGAAGTGAACAAGGTTTTCTCTTGATATTTGGTTTATCCACAGTCGTAACTTTGCTTGAAAGCACTTCGCGTCATCACACGCAGTTGTGACTATTTTGAGTTTACCTTGAAGTTTCAAATTCAAGTCTTGCTGATGAGCAGTGAGATCGATGCCAAATCCTTAACCCATTCGTCAGTTTGGAAATGTTCAGCAGGATCACCTTTCATCTTCAGAAACAATACCAATTCCTCGCGACTGCAAAAAAAAAAATAATTCTTCAATACATTAGGACACGACAGCCAGCGGACTTCTTTGTTGTATCCAACACAATCAAATACATGTCCAATCTTATCCTGAAAAAAAAAACATTGAAAATTGGCGATGATTTAAGCCACGGGCACGAATAAAATTGATAGCGACTGAAACTGGTCTTAGACTTAGCACATGTTGGAATTGTAACTGCTTTGCGCATAATGTTTCTTGGTAAATGTTGCTTTGAAAATGAGCAAATTTAAAATTAGCATCTCTTATTTTTTAAAGCAGCATTGCATCAACATCATTTCTAACCATAATCATGGTTGGTGCGCCATCCGTTGCTTGACTAGCTAGTTTTACCAAAGATAAATTGTACTGCAATATCACCTGATCAGCTTTAACGACAAACTCCTTAATAAAATCACCTTCACAAAAGGATTTGCTGCCTTGCAATTATGTGTTACCAAATATAGCTAGCCTTCACTTCAGACTCCACCTCGTTGTCCTGTTGAACAAATACTTGCCTTTTAAAACTATTTTCCAAATGAAGTAGCTTGTCAGCTCTCATTTTCCCGGTGTAAGCATCATACGCCTTTTTGTGATCAGTGTAATGTCGTTTGACACTGTACTCTTTGAGCACTCTAATGCAGGAATGGCTTATTAAGCAGTGACTCTTATTTGATACCGATGTGAAGAAATAATTTAATTCCCATCTTTTTTTAACTATCTATTTTCTTCCTTCATTTTTCTTTTAGAACCAGACGCTGTTATAGTTACTTATTCTTCATCAATATTTATTATGTTTTTAAAAATCTGATTATTAAAGAATACTTAATAAGCTCAAGGAGGTTAATTGGTAAGTTTTATTTATTTATTTTTTTTTGCAGTAAATATTTTAAATGAAAATTAGTGGTGTCTGTTAAACACTTAATAATTTAACACTATTTTGATAATTCTTGAGGTGGCCACCCGGGCCGAATGTCAAGTGGCGGCGCATGCGGCCCGCGAACACCGTGTTTGACATGCCTGGTGTAGGTTATTGACACTGAAAAGATGGTTAATTTCCAAAACCTTACCCAACTTACCCTATAATCCTGTAACCCTAACCACTAACCGCCACCCTTTCATTGGAATTGTTCAGAAATAGGAGATCCAACAGCCGTTCTAGTTCTTTTTCCTATCATACCATAAATCTAGCAATGACATCCAAATCCAATGAAATGAACATTTCTCAGAAATTAAGTTTTTGTTTTGCCTGTCTTCGCTTCTTCTCGTTAGAACGGAATATTAGTCTTTGTCAACATCAGAGCACTGGATCTATACTTAGAGAAGATCCGCGATGTTGAGTGGGACTTGATCCATAAGTAGGCCAATTCATTTACAAGAAATACATTAGACTAGTATTAACATTATTAATTTCAATGGTTGGATTTGCCCCCACACTTTTTTTTTCTTCTCTTTTTTAAAATAAGCATTGGTCTTAGAAAAAAGGGGGGGGGGAGGTGTGCTAATGAAATGAGGACAAGATATAACGACTCGATGACGTAATGCGCACATTCTATTGGTACGGTTTCCCTAACGGCGATAATAACAGCCTAGCACTGTAGTTTTGACCATGCAGACAATAACAACATGACTATGTCATGCATCGCCAAGTTCAAAACCTGCCCGATTTTTTTGGTCGAAACAAATGTAAATTCTGTTTGACTGCAAACACTTCAGCGTAACCACTATAACAATAACAATATAGATGTAAACACGAAAATCATTCTCACACTACACACATACACACTCACAACCAGCGCTTTATGAATTCGACTTGTACTTCTTGGTGACGACAGATAACCTCGCAGCACTGACTGAAGGTGGGATAAAGGAGTTTTAAAACCTTTCCGACCACTTCGTCCAGATCTGATGTATTAGTGGTTTAATGGGTGCAGAGTGTCTTTAAGGATCGTTTGTGTTTTGGAAAGGTATCTCTCATGAAAAAGTTCTTTAAAAGTTGGTAGCTACGTTTAAGTGACATATTATGCTTTTTTAATTAGTCTACTCAGTCAATGTCTTTGTGCCAGAGAATAATTACCATACCAGCAGGTGATGGCAAAGTTAATATGACCTACATACTTTTTGTTAATATTTCACGCCGTTAAAGACATTGTATGCTGGCTGTTAAAGTCCCTTTAGTCTTCTGTGTCTTTATTCGATCTGCTTTTCTGGCAGTTTAATTCTTACTGCAAACAATAAAGCAAGCATCAGAAGATTTCGCAATGAATTTTTTTTTTTGTCATATGTATTTTTTAAAGCAATAATTTTTTCCCAGTTTCCGCCAGCCTCGTTGTGGAATGAGTTCTTAGAGCTTTAGAAAATATCAAGCAGAAGACAAATGTGCGTCATTTACCTTTTTTTTTCTTTTTTGGCCCATGTTTTTGTGGCCCTATATTTCATGACTCAGGGTAGGGTACATGGGACTCATTACGCGCGGCCCGCGATCCAGAGAAAGAGATGATTAACCTTAATTGGCCCAAGTGGAAGGTACTCCTTTCCCTCCGCTATTTCGGCACACAAGGACTTAACTTCCAATATGAAAGATGGTGGATTCTAAGAGGGAGACAGCTGCGCGCACGACTCATCATGCCACGGCAATCATACTTGAGAGCAGACGTAGAAGGAAGGAAGGAGGGAGCGGGGGATTCTCTCTTCCTTTGCGCATGCGCAATTACTGCCAGCCATTTTAGATCACAGACCTTGTGAAGGCGCAATAATTGATGAACGATCACTCCTGAACATATAAACAGCACCATGTGATTGAAGCTTGGAGTGCTTTGGCTTTAGAGGCATACACAGAAATATAGAGACAACTTTTACAAAAATATCTCTATTTATTTATTTTGTTTGCTATATCCGGCTTTATAGATGGCTTTATATCCATCTGACAATGTCTTATAGTACAAGGAACTAGATTTACTTTCAAACTAAAATGT
>JADKLZ010021519.1:0-14114 GCA_021533235.1 Biomphalaria straminea | reverse complement strand
AAAAAAAGAATTTATATATATATATATATATATATATATATATATATATATATTGTAAGCTAAAATTACTTATATAGAAGTACTGATTGTTGATAGAGCGTCTAAGAACGTGAATGTAGTAGGTTTCATACTGGTAATTTTTTTAAAATGAAAACTGAATTATGAATGTTCAGTTTGCTATCTATCTTATATATAATTCTCAAAGTCGACAAAAGTTCAAAAGTTCAGCCGAGTAAGCAACAACAAGCAACAACAAGTAAATAGGGAAGATCCCATAGCGCAGCATGGTGTGAATGGAAAATGGTGTATCCCAATCCGCACTATTTTCGTTCAAAAAATAGTGTAACGAACTTCACTTATCAGGCCTTCTGCGAACACTGCTTAACAACACAACAAATCTAACTCAAGAACTTAACGACAAGAGCTTCATTAACAACAGTGGCGGTTTAATAACAAACACACCAACCACAGCCAATACACACAATTGTCTACACTAATTTCAAATGCTTAATAACACAATGGAACTGCCTAGCTAACACAACAAGCATCTAGAGCGTACAGCTACATTTTCGAAGACTTATTCACACACAGTTCGTAACAACAGTCCTAACTGCACGCTTGCTCTCTGCTGGACTCTGTCTAACTGTCAAAACACACTGCTAACACATAGCCCTCGTCTGTTAGAGCTTTGTGGGTCATGCGCAGAGCACAGGTCATACTAGGGACAGCAGTTGGTTGACCTGTGTGACGCGCACAAAGTCTGTGTGCCAGTGGGTCTCACACATTAACCATTCAGTCCCCAACTGGAGTTGTAACAATAGCATAGACATAAATAAATATAGACTGGAAAAAGGAAGTAACTTCATGTAACTTGAAAACATGTATATCTACTATTGAATTCGGATTTCTAAATTATGAAAAATAAAAAAATTGCATGATCTTCAGTCTTAGAGATTAAACACAATTTATAGACATTTAAAGTACACACAATTGCAATGCACAAATTTTCGTTTCATAAAACTCTCTTATGAATTTGTGTATTGAATGGAAGGGAGGTTAAAAAAAGTGGAAGCCGGAAGAGATTATATTGTGTCCTAAGACTCTTGAAACTAGAACGACAATACACAGATAGATACTACTCTCAGGTTTGACTTTAGAAGTACTTTAATTAATATCACAAATTACTTTACTTTTACTTTACAAAAGATTATAATGATTTCCGGAGATTTCCAGGACGTTTTCGTAGGCCTATATTTAATAAAATTTCAGGAGATATCTAGGGGCTCCTGGTAAATCAAGAGGCCGCGGGAAATTTGTTATATGTTATAAAATGGTTCAATTTAATAATTTATACACCTAAAAATAGCACGGGTTCAAAAAAAGTGCGGGACCCACTGCTGTCACATATGTTGCAGTGCCTAAGGCCTGCCCTGCAAAATAGAGGCGTATGGTATGCCGCGGTCGACTAGTACTATCTGAAAAAAGAAGACATTTGTTTTAAAGTAAATTACTTTTTCTAACCTTAATTCTATGTAACACTACCCATTGTTTACTTTCGTATTTTAAGATTGAACTATTGTGGTTAGGATTCTGACGGATTTTTGTGAAGATTTTATTTATCGCGTCATGATCTAGATCCTAGACCAGTGATTCAAAAATGTGGTCTATATAAACCCCCAGGGGTCTACGAAGAATTCCAATTAGTCTAGAAAGTGAATACATAAATTGGAGATCTATGAGATGTCCACGGGGGTCTACGATAATGGATTTCATTTCATTTGACTTGTGACTTTAATTTTCTCTCCCATTAATTTAATTATTTCATACACTAATATATGATTTGTACATATAGTTAGTCTTTTAAATATGTATCCTGCTATTCAAACGTGAATTTCTCGCATTTAATTTTAATACTTATTTAAATATCTTAATTTTGTCCACGTGTAAGCAATTTTTACAAAAAGATATGTAGATTGTACTGTGTTGATCATTTAAAAATGGGATTCATTCCTTCCTTGTCAAACAAGCGGATGCCTAAGTGACTTTTTTATGACAATATGAATTTAATTACGCTGGAGGATCTATGATGTCTTGTTGATAAAAAAATTAAAAGTTTGAAAAAGATAAAGAACAGATCCACAAAATCTCTCTTCGACATCATATAGAGAAGATGATTCTTTGTGAAAGTCTTACAATTTTTCTTTATTTATAGCTAAATATGGTAATAACTATAGGTAAAACGTTAAGTGTACCAACCGTTGCAATTTAAAAATTGTTTTACACAAACTTACATGTAATATTATTAAACACATCTCTTTAAGCAACTATACAGTTCAAGGACACATGGGTGGTATATCAATAAAAGTTTCTTATGTATTTTTTTGGAAACGACATAAACGCAGTCTGGGATCAGCAGTCTAGCTGGCTCTGACAGGATGTAGCGCTGGTTACTGCAAACTGCCTAAGGGTCGCTGGCTCCTTAGTTTTCCTCAGGATTGACTCACAAAACCTCCACCAAGTTTGGGTATACCTGCAGGACAGCAGAGGTTTCAAATATAGTTTTCCTCCTGCCGCGTGGGTTGCAAGCCAAGGCTAATGAGTCCCTCCTGCCCTAAGTTTACGGATTTTTGCACCATTTATTCGACTTCGCCCGTTCTCCTGTCAGTAAAAACAAGTATTCGGACTCAATATTTGAGCCAGATTTGAAAGATCAAGAAATACACAAGCAGCTATTTGTATAAACTTTTAAAATAATACCTAAAGCAAATAATTAACTAATTAATATTTAATGTTTTGAAGGACAAAAAAAATAACAAATTCATATATAAAAAATTATAAAAAATAACGGTAGCAGTGTGTTTGGTGATTCCAGAAATATATATTTTGTTATTTTCATTGGTTTTATTTTGATTTTATTCAATAAAATTGACATTTGTATTATGAATTTCCAAAAATGCAACACAAGTTAAGCAGGGGGTCTATCGAAAATCAGAAAACATGGCGAAGGGGTCTATGAGACAAAAAGGTTTGGGAACCACTGACCTAGACTATCGTTGTAAAGTGCCGGCTGTCGTGACTAAGATTTTAACTCACTTGGTTTATAACTAGGTAATCTTTGTTAAGAATTGGGGTGTTTTGTTTAAAATTTTTGCGGCCATAGTTATTATTTTGGCTGCCATTGCTAAATTTTGGCTGTTTGGGTTAAAATGGTGGCTACCGAAAGAACACAGGATTTATTCTTAGCCTATATAATTATTTAAAAAGATGCTTAGTGACGCATTATTTTTTTTTTCATGTATAAGCCTGCTAAGTTTACAAGCACTTAAAAAGGTCAATGCCAACTTCAAAATTTTGTTGCAAGTTCAAAACTGGAGTTATATGGATGATAATAATGACGCTTATGACAAAATGATAACTTCAATTAATGGACGACGTACTTTTGTTCAAAAGATCGTAAAATTTTTACGGGACATGGGTTTTGATGGCATTCAAATAAGAGAAAGACACTTTAGACAAGTTGTCAGTATTAGGAAAGACCATATTGAGTTCCTTCAGGTATGTAATATTTTAGCTCAAAGAATTATGATTTTAAATTTAATAAGTGAAGAATATACTGACTTTGGGTTGTGACGTAAGACAAGAAATCCAAGTAAAACAGTTGTAGGCCCTTTATATTTTTCATCTGCCGGTCCCAAGCCCGGGTGAGAAAGGAAAAGGTTTTGGTGTGAGGCTTGCGACCCCACATCTATCGGACAAATAATCAATTATGGCAAGACCATAATATATTCTGGACACGATACGGAACACGTTGGAGGTGTAGGCATCATCTTGTTTAAAAAGCAGCTTCAGCACTAATTGCTTGGAAATCAGTCAGCGACCGCATTATTACAGCTCGACTCCAAACAAACCAAATCGAAATCCATACCATCCAAGTATTTGCCCCTACAGAGGTTGCAGAATATACTATCAAAGATGATTTCTATAATCAATCATGACTTAATTCTACTAATGGGAGACTTCGTCGCCAAAATCAATCCCAACAAATTGGCTTTGAATACGTAATGGGACCATATGGCTCTGCAGAAAACGTCAGTGATGATGGCGAGCGCTTGATTTCTCTCTGCGCATCTAACAGCCTTATAATTGGAAACACATATTTGAAGCACAAACAAATACACAAAAAACATTGCGATAACCAAATGGAGAGACTTTTCACGAGATAGATTACATTTGCATCTCCAAACGATGGAGTTCATTTCTATTAGACGCACGGACCCGCAGAGGAGTGAATATTAGCTCAGACCACTACCTTGTCAGTGGAAAATGTAAGCTCCGACTGAAACGCCAACCAAAACGAGTCACACGACCCCGCCCATTTAATGAAGACAAGCTTAAATAATGCAATATTGCAGCACAGCTCCAACTGAAACTAACTAAAAAAAGGCTCTTACAGATATATTGGCCCTTGAAGAAGAGTAGGCAAACATCAGAGACACCACTAGTAAGTGACCTCCTGATTTACAAGAAGCCTTTGGTTTGGAAATCTCCTGAAATTGCATAAAAAAAAAATATACGAAATAAAAAGTCCTGGAAATCTCCGGAAATTATTAAAATCTTTTGATAACTCATAAAAATCTCCTGAAATATAGACAAAATTGTCATTTAATGGGTGTCCTTCTTCTTCGAGCCAGCTTTTTGCTACTGAACTGTCAGCTCCATTGCAGACTGTGCCAAGGAAAAGTAGTGTGCAGTTTTCTTTAATTGTTCAGCACTGCCGATCAGAGTGTTGGTTATGTTGGGCTGTAGCGGTATAGGGCTGTCATTCAATATGGAAAACGCCAATCCTACGCACGATCAAATGGAAATTGATAGTTGAGACGAAAGAGGCCAAATGTAGACGAGATCAGAAAAATGAAACACGGGAAGCCTATCGGAAGAAGCTTATAAGGAAGCAGATCTGAAAGTAAAGAGAAGCTGTCGGCGACATAAACGTGACTGGATTTAACAGAAAGATCGAGAGGCACAAACAGCTGTAAGCAGAATGGGATAAAATGACCGGGCATGAAGTGATTTTTAAACAACTAGCATAAAAGCGGTAAATTAAAATTTTTATACTGACTTGTTGAACAACAGTATAGGGGAATGGTTCAAAACCACAGTTGGAGTAAGACAAAGCTGCCTCCTTTCACCAACACTCTTTAATATCTTCATTGAAAGAATAATGGAAGATGCTCTCGAAGGATTTGAAGGTACTGTAAGCATTGTAGGAAGAAAAGTTGCAAACTTGCGCTTCGCAAATGACATTGATGGCCTAGCAGGGACAGAAGACGAACTAGCCGACCTAGTGATGCGCATTGACAAGACTTCAGCAGCTTATGGCATGCAAATAAATGCAGAAAAAAAAAAAACAAATCATGACCAATAGCCAACAGGGCTTTACAAGGGCCATCAGTATTGCAGGCGAAAAGCTAACTAGCGTTAGCAGCTTCAAATACCTCGGAGCTATTGTCTCGGATGAGGGAACAAAGCCCGGACTACTGGTCCGAATAGCACAGTCCACATCAGCCCTTTCTAAACTTAAGTTAATATGGAAAGACAAAGGCTTAGCCCTCGGCACCAAAATCAGACTGATGCGCTCCCTGGTCATGGCCACATTTCTATATGCTTGTGAGTCTTGGACGCTGACTGCAGAGCTAGAGAGGAGGATCCTAGCAATGGAATTGAGATGCTACAGAAGGATCCTAGGCATCACATTTAAAGACCGCATCACAAACCAAGAGATAAGAGACAGGGTTACTGCAGCGATCGGACCCCATGATGACCTGCAAACTACTGTGAAGAAACGAAAGCTTAAAATGTATGGACATATAACAAGATCTTCGGGACTCGCAAAGACCTTCCTCCAGGGAACAGTACCAGGAAAAAGATGAAGAGGCAGACAGAGAAAGCGGTGGGAAGACAACATCAAAGAATGGACAGGCCTACCATTGAAAGAGGTTTTAAACAGGGCATAAGATATAGAGGAATGGAGAAAGATTGTCTGGAAGTCTTGCTTGGTGCCCCAACGGTCCGCCAGACTAAGGGATAGGTAACAGGTAACAGGTAACATACTGACTTAAAAATCATTTTCGATAAAGTTGTTCAAGATACTATTTGATTAAAAAAAAAGTGTAAAAAGTATTACAATGATTGTTTAAAATTGCATAATTGACTTATATGAATTCTAGCAGTATAATATAATTTAATTTTTTTTACCAAGGAGTTAGCCGATGCGTTTAGATCCGAGTCATCTACAAGTGGAAGACCGAAGTTGCTGTTGTTCGAATCTCTCTACGAATCAACTAACATTCCACAACTTGAAACTTACTCTGATGTTATGGGAATATGTCGGTAAATGTTGTTAGTTACAAATGTATATTTAACATGCTCACGCTTTTATAATGTCTGGATTTTCGATTAAAAATGGAACAAATTATTTTTTTACATTCAACATTACTGGGTTTGTATAAAATTGAATACATTCCTATGGTAGGTTCTTCCATGACAAACAGAGGCACTAGTAACTAATGGTACAGCTTATGTTGCTGTAACGGGTTTGTAAGTCCGTTTTGCTATGGATAAATCTAAATTTATAAACGCAAGGGCCCTAATTCATACATGTACTTACTGACACTGTCCGTGGACGAAAAGAGAGAGAGAGAGAGAGAGACCAATAAACAATGATTATTATTTTTTTAAGTGTACTGATATACTGAACCAATGGGGTCCATTCACCAAATGTAAATAAACAAATTTAGCCACGTCAGAATATTGATAAAATAGTGAAAAATACGGATCACGTGACACCCTTACGGATTGCGTAATTTGTATAGAACATATAGAGAAAATGTTGTTTGTTTACGTTTGGTGAATGGACCCCATTTGATCTTGGGCTTATATATATTTTTTGCGTACATTATTGTCATGTCATATGTCGAAAGTCAAAATGCAAGGGGCCCCCAAAGAGGTCGATCTCCACGGGCCCCCCGTATCCCTAGCTACGCCCCTGAGGATTGAATAAAAAAAATTCAAAATCCTGTTGCAGTGGCGTAGCGCAGGGAGGGGGAAAAATCCCCCGGGCCCCAGCTTAGGGGGGACCCCCAAACGGGTGTTCAAAATTTGTTTGTAAATACATAAATTAATATATTTGATTGACAAATAGTGTCAAGTACCAGTACGTTTAAAAATATTTTTACGAAAGAGAAAAGTTAAAGTTAGTTTTACATTTTAAAATTCAAATCTTTAATAGATTTGTTGCCGATTTATTTTACTTTCAAAAGAGATCAAACGTGCTTGCAGCAAAAACTAAGAATATTACTCTTTTTGTTGCCACGAACAGGAGCGTCCTTAGCAGTGCGCGGGACGCTGTGCGTGTGTCATGTGCGGGGCCCCGTAAGGATAAACTATTTATACCGTACCACATCACGCTAACTGGCTAATCCGTCTCTAACGCTGGAACAATAACAAGACAGTATGTCTGGCTTAACGCTCTTGGCTTTCCTTTTTGTTACAAAACATAGAACATTGCGTAGCCTTTGTTGGCTTACTATTGGCCGCGCTAAGTGCTATATATACTGTATTGTCATTGTTCTGCATAAAGAAAATTCTTTCAATTTTAAAAAAGTTTAAAAATTACTCCCATGGCCATAGCCTATTGGGAAAAAAACAAATAGAAGGAAGCAACCAATCCATATATTTTATTTCGTATACAAAACATCGACATCCAATCGGATTGTATTAGGAAAATATGTGGTGATAAAGTTTGTGACAATAAAATCTCCGATCGCGTGGGGCTACAAAACAGCGCGATGCATTGGTTAAACCTATGATAAAGCAGCCACAATGAGTGGCCGTCTGTCTGGCTAGCGAATACGTCTGTTAGGCATAAATCCAAAAGCAATATTTCTGAACTGTGATAATTACTCTCTCAACCTGGCAGCTTTTCATTCTGCTGAGATAGATCCAACAATTATCACCTTTTTTTGAAACTGTACAAATTAAACCCAGAGATCCTTCCTTTTGAAGTTATTATCACATCCTTCCTATTAAAGTTCTTAAACTGATATCTACTAGGAACTTTAACAATTTGACCACTTCTGGTTGTCTTGACTGGCACAACATGTTCTCTAGACGTTGGTCTATAACTGCCTGTTTCGTTTGTTCTAACAGTTTACTGTTCTTTGCCTTCATCGGTATCATAGTACCCAAAGATATCGTTATCGAAACCCTTGTTCAAAAAGCGTTGATTTCTTCTGTATGTTTTCCCATTGTTTGTCTATGATGTAAGATCTGGGTGAGGAATGTTTTTTTCTGATAACAACTTCTGCCCTGTTTGTTCTAGATGAACTCTAACTTTCTCTCTGACAGAGTAATCTTTAGGTAGTCTTGCTTTTGCATCGTATTTCACTTTGCTTTTCATTTGTCGTTCGTTGAGTAATGTCTCTGCATTTTCAGTTACCTATGGTTTCAATAGTTTTGGATCAGTTGGATTAATGTCCCTGAGTCTTCTACTCATCAGCAGCTGTGATGCTTATCGGAGTATTTCTATACTCGAGCATGCTTTCTGCTAAATGACGAGAAACTGACGAAACTGATCACCCAACCCAACGAAACAGCAAACGAAGGTAGTGAATACTATGGATTCCCTGTAATCAAAACAACCAGAAGAAAGAAAAAACTTTATGGAAAGTTGAGTTCTAATGTAGGATTGTCAATAGAACTGCAATTTAAACGTGTTGCGACAGAAGTGCTGGACAGATTTCAAATGGTGATGAAGGACAGATTACAAAGGCTGGAAAACAATAGATACCTTTGGGTTTCTTCTTGAACCAAGACACCTGTTGGATGATGACACGCTTATGACAAACTGTGTTACTTTTTCCTGTTTGTATGATGAAATAAATTGTAAATCGCTTGTTCAATGATGTCATTGATGTACGAGCAGTTTTGATCAACAAACCAGTAATACGATCCACAATAGACATATTGCGGAAACGGGCTTCATATGGTAATAACGTGTGCTCAAACCTTGCAACCTCTTCCGAATACCGCTAACTCAGGCACATTCTCAAAGCTCAAGTTCATCAAAAACTATCACAGGAGCACAATGACGCAAGAAAGACTTATCATGGCTTTAATGTCAGTAAAGTCACAAATACTAGAAAGTATCGATGTATATGATGTTATAGATGTCTTTGCTGCACAGAATGCACAACGTGAAGCGATATGAATTGAGATTTGTCACGTGTGTATTATTTAGCTTATATATTTTTTGCGTACATTATGTCATGTCATATGTCGAATGCCAAAATGCAAGGGGCCCCCAAAGAGGTCGATCCCCCCGGGCCCCCGAACCCCTAGCTACGCCCCTGTCCTGTTGGAAATAAAGACTCAATTATCACCCTAGGGATATAGTTTTAACTAACAGTCTTAATTGTTCAATGATAGATGTTCAGCAACTAGCAAATATTTTAATTTACATCTGTTATTGTTAAATCTGGTAGCTAACTTGTCTGTTTTTTTTCAGTTTGAAATTCAATTTATTCATTTATTTTAATTAGACTACTATCTATTTTTTTTCAATTCATTTCAGTATAGTTGACATGGTAACTCTGGAGACCCATTTTTTCTATATCCAGAGGAATGAGACTTATAGACACCATAGTAGATTGTTTGGAGAGTCCCCTCTTGATAAAAATTCTGTTGTGAGTATACGGTGTTGCAATATTTATAACACGATGGTCTATATATATCTTGGCATAAATTTAATTTAAAAACAGGTCTGAATTAGTCTGAATAGAATGTATATGGGAAAATTAACTCTAGACCTTAAATAGTTAATTTCATTTGACTAAATAGATACTCGAGTAGGGATATAGACCATATATATCATTTCTATATATACTTATTTATAGAACACACTATAAAAAAAGAATTATCACTGGGAATCACTCACTTTGTAATTGTAAACCGGAAAAAGCACTCAAGGGAAATATCATAACTCATGTATTGTAACCTCTACAAAGGTGAGAATACAATTTTCAAAAAAAAAATGCATACGTGCTATCAAGTATGCTGATCTACGCACACCCTAAAGCGAAAAGATATCATTTAATATGGCTCTATGCTAGCTTTTAATCGTCTGAAGCACGAGGCCAGCACAGTGTTTAACTAATTTAAGAGATACAAAAATAGAACGTAAGAGTTCTATGCAAACTATAAGATACCTATTTAGAGAAATTTGAGCACATTTATGGTAGATTCTAAGATGTGACATGTAAGAGTACCCATAACAAAAGATTGATTTATTGGATTTTTTTTTTTAAAAGGGTGTACTTGGATACAAAATAGCATTTATTAATTTACGTTTCTATTATATAATCTTGATAAGCCCAAAAAAAATTAGCATATAGTGATTTTGTTATTTAAGCATTGATTTCTTTGTGTCCATATATACTTTTTCTTTTCGAAAGCCTTGGACAAATCTATTGACATTTGTGATGTTGCAGTTTTCTACAAAAATTGCTTATAAAATTTTAATTTTGGAAAACTTTCTAACTTTGTGTCACTCCGTGGAAAAAAAACAAGATAACTAGACATATTCGAAATAATAAAATCATTTTAGTAAACTCTGTACTGATAGAACATATCATTTACAAGTAGTATGATAGAACTGTAACCTTGCTTGAATATCATTTGAAGAGACTCTGTTTGGAAACAAATTGAAACTGATTGAACACAATTAGAGCAAGAGCATGTAATAGATTTCAGTTAATATTGTGAATTATGATATTGATAATTGAAATATTATGATTTTATCTATGTTGGAAAGTTCTTGGTTAGATTTATAAAAAAAAAATTTGCTTCACTTGAAGAGTCTTTGTACTGTACACTCTTTATTGTGGACTAACAGTGCCCGAGTGAATCGCATATATTATCTCGTCACTATGGCCTTCTTGAAAATGATACAAACTATCAAAATAACATAATATGTAATATTAGTACTGTTGTCCTTTGACACATTTGACTTCGAAGCGAACATGCTTGATTTAGGTGTGTTTGCTGAATCGCACGCAGGATTTAGCCTATCGATACTAGTTATAGCATTATTGTACATTATTTTCTAAAAGAGAAAGATGAGCTGATCGATGAAAGAAAAAAAATATAGTGAATTAGAATTTTAAGCTGACTTTTTTAGCCCTCCATAATCTAAATTTGATGAAGTTAAACGGTTTATCTGTCAGCTAGAAAACAAAGATTTCAATTAATATCAACATTAAAAAAAAATAATATTTTAAAAATTCACTAAAGGGGACGGACGAACAGACAGACAGACAGACCACACAAAATTAATAGCGTCTTTTCCCCCTCGGGGGCCGTAAAAATGAATATTTAAAAATTGGCTAAATGGGACGGATGAATAGAAACACCGACAGACAGATAGACAGGCCACACAAAACAAATAAGGTCTTTTCCCCTTTCGGGGGGCCGCAAAATATGAATATTTAAAAAAATTGTCTAAAGGTGAAGACGAATGCTTGCCTTTTTACTTCCCATTTCCCTTAGTGAGCAAGCGAATCAAGGCTAATAATATACAATTGGAAACTTGAAATCTAATAAAACATTCTAGACTGAAATAGAAAGTTGATAAACATTTCTTAGTCCCAGTTAACTCAGAAATGCTTACTTTACCAAAATGTTTACTCATCACTTCAATCCAATATACAGTAATAGCATAATTTGAAAAGCTGCCTTCGGCAGACTTCAAGAGCAAGTGTGGCAAAGGAGAGGACTCAGTTTAACCACGAAACTGAAAGTCTACAGTGCTGTAGTTCTTCCGTCACTCCTATATGCATCAGAGTCATGGACCTTGTACTCCCGCCACACCAAAAAGCTAAACTCCTTCCACCTACGCTGTCTAAGGAGTATCCATAAGGTGCGTTGGTCTGACCACATACCAGACACAGAAATTTTAAAGCTGTCCAACATGCACAGTATTAATGCGACAGTAAAAAGGTCCCAACTACGATGGGCGGGTCATGTAGTCCGCATGCCAGAAAATCGCCTTCCCAAGAGACTTCTGTATGGTGAGTTATGTACAGGAAAGCGCTCCCAAGGCGGCCAATACAAGCGCTACAAAGACACCCTCAAGAGCTCTCTCAAGGAATGCGGTATCGACATTCATGGCTGGGAAGCACTAGCTCAAGATCGCTCCGCATGGCGAGAAGCTGTGAGTCTCGGAGTCTCAAGTTTTGAAGCAAGAAGAGTGGCCAGTGCGATAGAGCGCAGAACCAACAGAAAGCAGAGAGGAAAAGCAGGCCCACCTGCAACTGACAAAACTCACCCATGCCACATATGCGGCCGGCTTTTCAAAGCGAAGATTGGACTATACAGCCATCTTCGAGTCCATAGGAATTGAGAAATGTGCTCATCTTCGAACACGAAGGAGGAGCTATATATATAATTTGAAAAGCTGCCAAAATATTTTAATTTTTAAGCCAACGACGGTGGTGAACTTTGTTAAAAGCTCAAATTATAAGAAAGAAAGTTTAAAAATGAAACATTATTTTAATATTATTATTATAATCAGTACTGAAAGTTTCAAGGTAGACAAAGCAAGGGTATCAGTTCTGATAATTCCATTGCTTTACTGAATGAATTGCACCCTTAAAAAAATAAGTATAGGTGTATAATATGTAGATTTGTAAAACCATAAAAGCTCTGTGTGTGAGACAAATCATCATCGGTTGCATAGTAGTGTATGATATATAGGCATCGCCTAAAGAAATCTTGTATAATTTCAGAATTTTGTAACCAATTATGTGCTTTCAAAAGGATGTGCCAAAGATAAACTGCTTATTGGTGTTTTGCCAGCGTCTCACACGTTTAGATATTACGCTAGAATATATCCTGAGGAATTGTACTTATCTTCGGGAATAAGGTCCTATGATATTGTAAGTATGCAATTTTTATTAGCAATTCATCGCTATAATATACACATTGACTGACTTCTTTTTTTTACCGTATACTGATGTCCATTCGGGACGAGAGCATAGAGCGAGCTCCCTTTTAAGTCCCTTTGACCAAGGGAAGGATTTTACCCGTGGCCAGGATGTGAGGCTGGCTCTTCCTTGTAAATAGCATGTGTTACTGAGCACATAATTACATACCCATATTCCTACTAAGGTTTTTTTTTCTTTTATTTACATTATTGTTATAAACTATGTTACTGATTGATGAATTAAGACTTAATAGATGGTCAATGTAAAGTATATGTGTATATTATAAACTAGTTACTAATTAAAACCTCTTAAAAGTAATGGGGGATGTGGGTTATATAGTGGGTGGAAGCATATGTTCATGAATTTCAGACTAACAACTGGTTATCAGGCTTGTAATTTATAGGCCAATGACCGCTTCTGCTTTTGGCATCAAGGAGTTCATAGTGATAGTAATATTCTAAGTCAATATTTAGTGGTTTAGATAACTTTTTGAGCGGCAAAAGATATCTTAATATCTTAATAATCCACACCGTCCCAACCAAAAATAAAAAGATTGTTTTCGACTAATTTTAATTTTAACAACCTAGTCAGATAGACGTTGTGGTCTTAGATTACTGTGTATGGTAAATGGTATTGGCCGTTGGTCATATTGCGTTTTTTGTTTCCTTGGGCATGCCGCATACGCAATAGTGTTGAGTGGTCAGACAAGGAAATAATTCATTGGCATGGTCAGTCTAGCTTGCAGAGCAATTATACCCTTTAAACTAGTAACAGAGGCTAGTTGTAAGCCATTGGCGTAGCTAGGGTGGGGGGAGGAGGGGGGAGAATTTGAAAATCCCCCCGGGAGAGAAGCACCCAAATGAGTGTTTTTAACATTAAGAATTAACTATTACGCAAAATGCAGGGGCCCCAAAGAGGTCAAGCCCCCCCCCCCGGGCACCCAAACGATGGAAAATTCCTAGCTACGCTCCTGATGTAAGCCTAAGGGTGTCAGGTGTGTTGGGTCCTAGCTTGATACATATAGTGACTAAGTATACATACAGTGGCTAAGTATACATATTGTGGCTAAGTATA
>JADKLZ010021518.1:0-14100 GCA_021533235.1 Biomphalaria straminea | reverse complement strand
AAAAAAAGAATTTATATATATATATATATATATATATATATATATATTGTAAGCTAAAATTACTTATATAGAAGTACTGATTGTTGATAGAGCGTCTAAGAACGTGAATGTAGTAGGTTTCATACTGGTAATTTTTTTAAAATGAAAACTGAATTATGAATGTTCAGTTTGCTATCTATCTTATATATAATTCTCAAAGTCGACAAAAGTTCAAAAGTTCAGCCGAGTAAGCAACAACAAGCAACAACAAGTAAATAGGGAAGATCCCATAGCGCAGCATGGTGTGAATGGAAAATGGTGTATCCCAATCCGCACTATTTTCGTTCAAAAAATAGTGTAACGAACTTCACTTATCAGGCCTTCTGCGAACACTGCTTAACAACACAACAAATCTAACTCAAGAACTTAACGACAAGAGCTTCATTAACAACAGTGGCGGTTTAATAACAAACACACCAACCACAGCCAATACACACAATTGTCTACACTAATTTCAAATGCTTAATAACACAATGGAACTGCCTAGCTAACACAACAAGCATCTAGAGCGTACAGCTACATTTTCGAAGACTTATTCACACACAGTTCGTAACAACAGTCCTAACTGCACGCTTGCTCTCTGCTGGACTCTGTCTAACTGTCAAAACACACTGCTAACACATAGCCCTCGTCTGTTAGAGCTTTGTGGGTCATGCGCAGAGCACAGGTCATACTAGGGACAGCAGTTGGTTGACCTGTGTGACGCGCACAAAGTCTGTGTGCCAGTGGGTCTCACACATTAACCATTCAGTCCCCAACTGGAGTTGTAACAATAGCATAGACATAAATAAATATAGACTGGAAAAAGGAAGTAACTTCATGTAACTTGAAAACATGTATATCTACTATTGAATTCGGATTTCTAAATTATGAAAAATAAAAAAATTGCATGATCTTCAGTCTTAGAGATTAAACACAATTTATAGACATTTAAAGTACACACAATTGCAATGCACAAATTTTCGTTTCATAAAACTCTCTTATGAATTTGTGTATTGAATGGAAGGGAGGTTAAAAAAAGTGGAAGCCGGAAGAGATTATATTGTGTCCTAAGACTCTTGAAACTAGAACGACAATACACAGATAGATACTACTCTCAGGTTTGACTTTAGAAGTACTTTAATTAATATCACAAATTACTTTACTTTTACTTTACAAAAGATTATAATGATTTCCGGAGATTTCCAGGACGTTTTCGTAGGCCTATATTTAATAAAATTTCAGGAGATATCTAGGGGCTCCTGGTAAATCAAGAGGCCGCGGGAAATTTGTTATATGTTATAAAATGGTTCAATTTAATAATTTATACACCTAAAAATAGCACGGGTTCAAAAAAAGTGCGGGACCCACTGCTGTCACATATGTTGCAGTGCCTAAGGCCTGCCCTGCAAAATAGAGGCGTATGGTATGCCGCGGTCGACTAGTACTATCTGAAAAAAGAAGACATTTGTTTTAAAGTAAATTACTTTTTCTAACCTTAATTCTATGTAACACTACCCATTGTTTACTTTCGTATTTTAAGATTGAACTATTGTGGTTAGGATTCTGACGGATTTTTGTGAAGATTTTATTTATCGCGTCATGATCTAGATCCTAGACCAGTGATTCAAAAATGTGGTCTATATAAACCCCCAGGGGTCTACGAAGAATTCCAATTAGTCTAGAAAGTGAATACATAAATTGGAGATCTATGAGATGTCCACGGGGGTCTACGATAATGGATTTCATTTCATTTGACTTGTGACTTTAATTTTCTCTCCCATTAATTTAATTATTTCATACACTAATATATGATTTGTACATATAGTTAGTCTTTTAAATATGTATCCTGCTATTCAAACGTGAATTTCTCGCATTTAATTTTAATACTTATTTAAATATCTTAATTTTGTCCACGTGTAAGCAATTTTTACAAAAAGATATGTAGATTGTACTGTGTTGATCATTTAAAAATGGGATTCATTCCTTCCTTGTCAAACAAGCGGATGCCTAAGTGACTTTTTTATGACAATATGAATTTAATTACGCTGGAGGATCTATGATGTCTTGTTGATAAAAAAATTAAAAGTTTGAAAAAGATAAAGAACAGATCCACAAAATCTCTCTTCGACATCATATAGAGAAGATGATTCTTTGTGAAAGTCTTACAATTTTTCTTTATTTATAGCTAAATATGGTAATAACTATAGGTAAAACGTTAAGTTTACCAACCGTTGCAATTTAAAAATTGTTTTACACAAACTTACATGTAATATTATTAAACACATCTCTTTAAGCAACTATACAGTTCAAGGACACATGGGTGGTATATCAATAAAAGTTTCTTATGTATTTTTTTGGAAACGACATAAACGCAGTCTGGGATCAGCAGTCTAGCTGGCTCTGACAGGATGTAGCGCTGGTTACTGCAAACTGCCTAAGGGTCGCTGGCTCCTTAGTTTTCCTCAGGATTGACTCACAAAACCTCCACCAAGTTTGGGTATACCTGCAGGACAGCAGAGGTTTCAAATATAGTTTTCCTCCTGCCGCGTGGGTTGCAAGCCAAGGCTAATGAGTCCCTCCTGCCCTAAGTTTACGGATTTTTGCACCATTTATTCGACTTCGCCCGTTCTCCTGTCAGTAAAAACAAGTATTCGGACTCAATATTTGAGCCAGATTTGAAAGATCAAGAAATACACAAGCAGCTATTTGTATAAACTTTTAAAATAATACCTAAAGCAAATAATTAACTAATTAATATTTAATGTTTTGAAGGACAAAAAAAATAACAAATTCATATATAAAAAATTATAAAAAATAACGGTAGCAGTGTGTTTGGTGATTCCAGAAATATATATTTTGTTATTTTCATTGGTTTTATTTTGATTTTATTCAATAAAATTGACATTTGTATTATGAATTTCCAAAAATGCAACACAAGTTAAGCAGGGGGTCTATCGAAAATCAGAAAACATGGCGAAGGGGTCTATGAGACAAAAAGGTTTGGGAACCACTGACCTAGACTATCGTTGTAAAGTGCCGGCTGTCGTGACTAAGATTTTAACTCACTTGGTTTATAACTAGGTAATCTTTGTTAAGAATTGGGGTGTTTTGTTTAAAATTTTTGCGGCCATAGTTATTATTTTGGCTGCCATTGCTAAATTTTGGCTGTTTGGGTTAAAATGGTGGCTACCGAAAGAACACAGGATTTATTCTTAGCCTATATAATTATTTAAAAAGATGCTTAGTGACGCATTATTTTTTTTTTCATGTATAAGCCTGCTAAGTTTACAAGCACTTAAAAAGGTCAATGCCAACTTCAAAATTTTGTTGCAAGTTCAAAACTGGAGTTATATGGATGATAATAATGACGCTTATGACAAAATGATAACTTCAATTAATGGACGACGTACTTTTGTTCAAAAGATCGTAAAATTTTTACGGGACATGGGTTTTGATGGCATTCAAATAAGAGAAAGACACTTTAGACAAGTTGTCAGTATTAGGAAAGACCATATTGAGTTCCTTCAGGTATGTAATATTTTAGCTCAAAGAATTATGATTTTAAATTTAATAAGTGAAGAATATACTGACTTTGGGTTGTGACGTAAGACAAGTAATCCAAGTAAAACAGTTGTAGGCCCTTTATATTTTTCATCTGCCGGTCCCAAGCCCGGGTGAGAAAGGAAAAGGTTTTGGTGTGAGGCTTGCGACCCCACATCTATCGGACAAATAATCAATTATGGCAAGACCATAATATATTCTGGACACGATACGGAACACGTTGGAGGTGTAGGCATCATCTTGTTTAAAAAGCAGCTTCAGCACTAATTGCTTGGAAATCAGTCAGCGACCGCATTATTACAGCTCGACTCCAAACAAACCAAATCGAAATCCATACCATCCAAGTATTTGCCCCTACAGAGGTTGCAGAATATACTATCAAAGATGATTTCTATAATCAATCATGACTTAATTCTACTAATGGGAGACTTCGTCGCCAAAATCAATCCCAACAAATTGGCTTTGAATACGTAATGGGACCATATGGCTCTGCAGAAAACGTCAGTGATGATGGCGAGCGCTTGATTTCTCTCTGCGCATCTAACAGCCTTATAATTGGAAACACATATTTGAAGCACAAACAAATACACAAAAAACATTGCGATAACCAAATGGAGAGACTTTTCACGAGATAGATTACATTTGCATCTCCAAACGATGGAGTTCATTTCTATTAGACGCACGGACCCGCAGAGGAGTGAATATTAGCTCAGACCACTACCTTGTCAGTGGAAAATGTAAGCTCCGACTGAAACGCCAACCAAAACGAGTCACACGACCCCGCCCATTTAATGAAGACAAGCTTAAATAATGCAATATTGCAGCACAGCTCCAACTGAAACTAACTAAAAAAAGGCTCTTACAGATATATTGGCCCTTGAAGAAGAGTAGGCAAACATCAGAGACACCACTAGTAAGTGACCTCCTGATTTACAAGAAGCCTTTGGTTTGGAAATCTCCTGAAATTGCATAAAAAAAAAATATACGAAATAAAAAGTCCTGGAAATCTCCGGAAATTATTAAAATCTTTTGATAACTCATAAAAATCTCCTGAAATATAGACAAAATTGTCATTTAATGGGTGTCCTTCTTCTTCGAGCCAGCTTTTTGCTACTGAACTGTCAGCTCCATTGCAGACTGTGCCAAGGAAAAGTAGTGTGCAGTTTTCTTTAATTGTTCAGCACTGCCGATCAGAGTGTTGGTTATGTTGGGCTGTAGCGGTATAGGGCTGTCATTCAATATGGAAAACGCCAATCCTACGCACGATCAAATGGAAATTGATAGTTGAGACGAAAGAGGCCAAATGTAGACGAGATCAGAAAAATGAAACACGGGAAGCCTATCGGAAGAAGCTTATAAGGAAGCAGATCTGAAAGTAAAGAGAAGCTGTCGGCGACATAAACGTGACTGGATTTAACAGAAAGATCGAGAGGCACAAACAGCTGTAAGCAGAATGGGATAAAATGACCGGGCATGAAGTGATTTTTAAACAACTAGCATAAAAGCGGTAAATTAAAATTTTTATACTGACTTGTTGAACAACAGTATAGGGGAATGGTTCAAAACCACAGTTGGAGTAAGACAAAGCTGCCTCCTTTCACCAACACTCTTTAATATCTTCATTGAAAGAATAATGGAAGATGCTCTCGAAGGATTTGAAGGTACTGTAAGCATTGTAGGAAGAAAAGTTGCAAACTTGCGCTTCGCAAATGACATTGATGGCCTAGCAGGGACAGAAGACGAACTAGCCGACCTAGTGATGCGCATTGACAAGACTTCAGCAGCTTATGGCATGCAAATAAATGCAGAAAAAAAAAACAAATCATGACCAATAGCCAACAGGGCTTTACAAGGGCCATCAGTATTGCAGGCGAAAAGCTAACTAGCGTTAGCAGCTTCAAATACCTCGGAGCTATTGTCTCGGATGAGGGAACAAAGCCCGGACTACTGGTCCGAATAGCACAGTCCACATCAGCCCTTTCTAAACTTAAGTTAATATGGAAAGACAAAGGCTTAGCCCTCGGCACCAAAATCAGACTGATGCGCTCCCTGGTCATGGCCACATTTCTATATGCTTGTGAGTCTTGGACGCTGACTGCAGAGCTAGAGAGGAGGATCCTAGCAATGGAATTGAGATGCTACAGAAGGATCCTAGGCATCACATTTAAAGACCGCATCACAAACCAAGAGATAAGAGACAGGGTTACTGCAGCGATCGGACCCCATGATGACCTGCAAACTACTGTGAAGAAACGAAAGCTTAAAATGTATGGACATATAACAAGATCTTCGGGACTCGCAAAGACCTTCCTCCAGGGAACAGTACCAGGAAAAAGATGAAGAGGCAGACAGAGAAAGCGGTGGGAAGACAACATCAAAGAATGGACAGGCCTACCATTGAAAGAGGTTTTAAACAGGGCATAAGATATAGAGGAATGGAGAAAGATTGTCTGGAAGTCTTGCTTGGTGCCCCAACGGTCCGCCAGACTAAGGGATAGGTAACAGGTAACAGGTAACATACTGACTTAAAAATCATTTTCGATAAAGTTGTTCAAGATACTATTTGATTAAAAAAAAAGTGTAAAAAGTATTACAATGATTGTTTAAAATTGCATAATTGACTTATATGAATTCTAGCAGTATAATATAATTTAATTTTTTTTACCAAGGAGTTAGCCGATGCGTTTAGATCCGAGTCATCTACAAGTGGAAGACCGAAGTTGCTGTTGTTCGAATCTCTCTACGAATCAACTAACATTCCACAACTTGAAACTTACTCTGATGTTATGGGAATATGTCGGTAAATGTTGTTAGTTACAAATGTATATTTAACATGCTCACGCTTTTATAATGTCTGGATTTTCGATTAAAAATGGAACAAATTATTTTTTTACATTCAACATTACTGGGTTTGTATAAAATTGAATACATTCCTATGGTAGGTTCTTCCATGACAAACAGAGGCACTAGTAACTAATGGTACAGCTTATGTTGCTGTAACGGGTTTGTAAGTCCGTTTTGCTATGGATAAATCTAAATTTATAAACGCAAGGGCCCTAATTCATACATGTACTTACTGACACTGTCCGTGGACGAAAAGAGAGAGAGAGAGAGAGAGACCAATAAACAATGATTATTATTTTTTTAAGTGTACTGATATACTGAACCAATGGGGTCCATTCACCAAATGTAAATAAACAAATTTAGCCACGTCAGAATATTGATAAAATAGTGAAAAATACGGATCACGTGACACCCTTACGGATTGCGTAATTTGTATAGAACATATAGAGAAAATGTTGTTTGTTTACGTTTGGTGAATGGACCCCATTTGATCTTGGGCTTATATATATTTTTTGCGTACATTATGTCATGTCATATGTCGAAAGTCAAAATGCAAGGGGCCCCCAAAGAGGTCGATCTCCACGGGCCCCCCGTATCCCTAGCTACGCCCCTGAGGATTGAATAAAAAAAATTCAAAATCCTGTTGCAGTGGCGTAGCGCAGGGAGGGGGAAAAATCCCCCGGGCCCCAGCTTAGGGGGGACCCCCAAACGGGTGTTCAAAATTTGTTTGTAAATACATAAATTAATATATTTGATTGACAAATAGTGTCAAGTACCAGTACGTTTAAAAATATTTTTACGAAAGAGAAAAGTTAAAGTTAGTTTTACATTTTAAAATTCAAATCTTTAATAGATTTGTTGCCGATTTATTTTACTTTCAAAAGAGATCAAACGTGCTTGCAGCAAAAACTAAGAATATTACTCTTTTTGTTGCCACGAACAGGAGCGTCCTTAGCAGTGCGCGGGACGCTGTGCGTGTGTCATGTGCGGGGCCCCGTAAGGATAAACTATTTATACCGTACCACATCACGCTAACTGGCTAATCCGTCTCTAACGCTGGAACAATAACAAGACAGTATGTCTGGCTTAACGCTCTTGGCTTTCCTTTTTGTTACAAAACATAGAACATTGCGTAGCCTTTGTTGGCTTACTATTGGCCGCGCTAAGTGCTATATATACTGTATTGTCATTGTTCTGCATAAAGAAAATTCTTTCAATTTTAAAAAAGTTTAAAAATTACTCCCATGGCCATAGCCTATTGGGAAAAAAACAAATAGAAGGAAGCAACCAATCCATATATTTTATTTCGTATACAAAACATCGACATCCAATCGGATTGTATTAGGAAAATATGTGGTGATAAAGTTTGTGACAATAAAATCTCCGATCGCGTGGGGCTACAAAACAGCGCGATGCATTGGTTAAACCTATGATAAAGCAGCCACAATGAGTGGCCGTCTGTCTGGCTAGCGAATACGTCTGTTAGGCATAAATCCAAAAGCAATATTTCTGAACTGTGATAATTACTCTCTCAACCTGGCAGCTTTTCATTCTGCTGAGATAGATCCAACAATTATCACCTTTTTTTGAAACTGTACAAATTAAACCCAGAGATCCTTCCTTTTGAAGTTATTATCACATCCTTCCTATTAAAGTTCTTAAACTGATATCTACTAGGAACTTTAACAATTTGACCACTTCTGGTTGTCTTGACTGGCACAACATGTTCTCTAGACGTTGGTCTATAACTGCCTGTTTCGTTTGTTCTAACAGTTTACTGTTCTTTGCCTTCATCGGTATCATAGTACCCAAAGATATCGTTATCGAAACCCTTGTTCAAAAAGCGTTGATTTCTTCTGTATGTTTTCCCATTGTTTGTCTATGATGTAAGATCTGGGTGAGGAATGTTTTTTTCTGATAACAACTTCTGCCCTGTTTGTTCTAGATGAACTCTAACTTTCTCTCTGACAGAGTAATCTTTAGGTAGTCTTGCTTTTGCATCGTATTTCACTTTGCTTTTCATTTGTCGTTCGTTGAGTAATGTCTCTGCATTTTCAGTTACCTATGGTTTCAATAGTTTTGGATCAGTTGGATTAATGTCCCTGAGTCTTCTACTCATCAGCAGCTGTGATGCTTATCGGAGTATTTCTATACTCGAGCATGCTTTCTGCTAAATGACGAGAAACTGACGAAACTGATCACCCAACCCAACGAAACAGCAAACGAAGGTAGTGAATACTATGGATTCCCTGTAATCAAAACAACCAGAAGAAAGAAAAAACTTTATGGAAAGTTGAGTTCTAATGTAGGATTGTCAATAGAACTGCAATTTAAACGTGTTGCGACAGAAGTGCTGGACAGATTTCAAATGGTGATGAAGGACAGATTACAAAGGCTGGAAAACAATAGATACCTTTGGGTTTCTTCTTGAACCAAGACACCTGTTGGATGATGACACGCTTATGACAAACTGTGTTACTTTTTCCTGTTTGTATGATGAAATAAATTGTAAATCGCTTGTTCAATGATGTCATTGATGTACGAGCAGTTTTGATCAACAAACCAGTAATACGATCCACAATAGACATATTGCGGAAACGGGCTTCATATGGTAATAACGTGTGCTCAAACCTTGCAACCTCTTCCGAATACCGCTAACTCAGGCTCATTCTCAAAGCTCAAGTTCATCAAAAACTATCACAGGAGCACAATGACGCAAGAAAGACTTATCATGGCTTTAATGTCAGTAAAGTCACAAATACTAGAAAGTATCGATGTATATGATGTTATAGATGTCTTTGCTGCACAGAATGCACAACGTGAAGCGATATGAATTGAGATTTGTCACGTGTGTATTATTTAGCTTATATATTTTTTGCGTACATTATGTCATGTCATATGTCGAATGCCAAAATGCAAGGGGCCCCCAAAGAGGTCGATCCCCCCGGGCCCCCGAACCCCTAGCTACGCCCCTGTCCTGTTGGAAATAAAGACTCAATTATCACCCTAGGGATATAGTTTTAACTAACAGTCTTAATTGTTCAATGATAGATGTTCAGCAACTAGCAAATATTTTAATTTACATCTGTTATTATTAAATCTGGTAGCTAACTTGTCTGTTTTTTTTTCAGTTTGAAATTCAATTTATTCATTTATTTTAATTAGACTACTATCTATTTTTTTTCAATTCATTTCAGTATAGTTGACATGGTAACTCTGGAGACCCATTTTTTCTATATCCAGAGGAATGAGACTTATAGACACCATAGTAGATTGTTTGGAGAGTCCCCTCTTGATAAAAATTCTGTTGTGAGTATATGATGTTGCAATATTTATAACACGATGGTCTATATATATCTTGGCATAAATTTAATTTAAAAACAGGTCTGAATTAGTCTGAATAGAATGTATATGGGAAAATTAACTCTAGACCTTAAATAGTTAATTTCATTTGACTAAATAGATACTCGAGTAGGGATATAGACCATATATATCATTTCTATATATACTTATTTATAGAACACACTATAAAAAAAGAATTATCACTGGGAATCACTCACTTTGTAATTGTAAACCGGAAAAAGCACTCAAGGGAAATATCATAACTCATGTATTGTAACCTCTACAAAGGTGAGAATACAATTTTCAAAAAAAAAATGCATACGTGCTATCAAGTATGCTGATCTACGCACACCCTAAAGCGAAAAGATATCATTTAATATGGCTCTATGCTAGCTTTTAATCGTCTGAAGCACGAGGCCAGCACAGTGTTTAACTAATTTAAGAGATACAAAAATAGAACGTAAGAGTTCTATGCAAACTATAAGATACCTATTTAGAGAAATTTGAGCACATTTATGGTAGATTCTAAGATGTGACATGTAAGAGTACCCATAACAAAAGATTGATTTATTGGATTTTTTTTTTAAAAGGGTGTACTTGGATACAAAATAGCATTTATTAATTTACGTTTCTATTATATAATCTTGATAAGCCCAAAAAAAATTAGCATATAGTGATTTTGTTATTTAAGCATTGATTTCTTTGTGTCCATATATACTTTTTCTTTTCGAAAGCCTTGGACAAATCTATTGACATTTGTGATGTTGCAGTTTTCTACAAAAATTGCTTATAAAATTTTAATTTTGGAAAACTTTCTAACTTTGTGTCACTCCGTGGAAAAAAAACAAGATAACTAGACATATTCGAAATAATAAAATCATTTTAGTAAACTCTGTACTGATAGAACATATCATTTACAAGTAGTATGATAGAACTGTAACCTTGCTTGAATATCATTTGAAGAGACTCTGTTTGGAAACAAATTGAAACTGATTGAACACAATTAGAGCAAGAGCATGTAATAGATTTCAGTTAATATTGTGAATTATGATATTGATAATTGAAATATTATGATTTTATCTATGTTGGAAAGTTCTTGGTTAGATTTATAAAAAAAAAATTTGCTTCACTTGAAGAGTCTTTGTACTGTACACTCTTTATTGCGGACTAACAGTGCCCGAGTGAATCGCATATATTATCTCGTCACTATGGCCTTCTTGAAAATGATACAAACTATCAAAATAACATAATATGTAATATTAGTACTGTTGTCCTTTGACACATTTGACTTCGAAGCGAACATGCTTGATTTAGGTGTGTTTGCTGAATCGCACGCAGGATTTAGCCTATCGATACTAGTTATAGCATTATTGTACATTATTTTCTAAAAGAGAAAGATGAGCTGATCGATGAAAGAAAAAAAATATAGTGAATTAGAATTTTAAGCTGACTTTTTTAGCCCTCCAATAATCTAAATTTGATGAAGTTAAACGGTTTATCTGTCAGCTAGAAAACAAAGATTTCAATTAATATCAACATTAAAAAAAATAATATTTTAAAAATTGACTAAAGGGGACGGACGAACAGACAGACAGACAGACCACACAAAATTAATAGCGTCTTTTCCCCCTCGGGGGCCGTAAAAATGAATATTTAAAAATTGGCTAAATGGGACGGATGAATACAAACACCGACAGACAGATAGACAGGCCACACAAAACAAATAAGATCTTTTCCCCTTTCGGGGGGCCGCTAAATATGAATATTTAAAAAATTGTCTAAAGGTGAAGACGAATGCTTGCCTTTTTACTTCCCATTTCCCTTAGTGAGCAAGAGAATCAAGGCTAATAATATACAATTGGAAACTTGAAATCTAATAAAACATTCTAGACTGAAATAGAAAGTTGATAAACATTTCTCAGTCCCAGTTAACTCAGAAATGCTTACTTTACCAAAATGTTTACTCATCACTTCAATCCAATATACAGTAATAGCATAATTTGAAAAGCTGCCTTCGGCAGACTTCAAGAGCAAGTGTGGCAAAGGAGAGGACTCAGTTTAACCACGAAACTGAAAGTCTACAGTGCTGTAGTTCTTCCGTCACTCCTATATGTATCAGAGTCATGGACCTTGTACTCCCGCCACACCAAAAAGCTAAACTCCTTCCACCTACGCTGTCTAAGGAGTATCCATAAGGTGCGTTGCTCTGACCACATACCAGACACAGAAATTTTAAAGCTGTCCAACATGCACAGTATTAATGCGACAGTAAAAAGGTCCCAACTACGATGGGCGGGTCATGTAGTCCGCATGCCAGAAAATCGCCTTCCCAAGAGACTTCTGTATGGAGAGTTATGTACAGGAAAGCGCTCCCAAGGCGGCCAATACAAGCGCTACAAAGACACCCTCAAGAGCTCTCTCAAGGAATGCGGTATCGACATTCATGGCTGGGAAGCACTAGCTCAAGATCGCTCCGCATGGCGAGAAGCTGTGAGTCTCGGAGTCTCAAGTTTTGAAGCAAGAAGAGTGGCCAGTGCGATAGAGCGCAGAACCAACAGAAAGCAGAGAGGAAAAGCAGGCCCACCTGCAACTGACAAAACTCACCCATGCCACATATGCGGCCGGCTTTTCAAAGCGAAGATTGGACTATACAGCCATCTTCCAGTCCATAGGAATTGAGAAATGTGCTCATCTTCGAACACGAAGGAGGAGCTATATATATAATTTGAAAAGCTGCCAAAATATTTTAATTTTTAAGCCAACGACGGTGGTGAACTTTGTTAAAAGCTCAAATTATAAGAAAGAAAGTTTAAAAATGAAACATTATTTTAATATTATTATTATAATCAGTACTGAAAGTTTCAAGGTAGACAAAGCAAGGGTATCAGTTCTGATAATTCCATTGCTTTACTGAATGAATTGCACCCTTAAAAAAATAAGTATAGGTGTATAATATGTAGATTTGTAAAACCATAAAAGCTCTGTGTGTGAGACAAATCATCATCGGTTGCATAGTAGTGTATGATATATAGGCATCGCCTAAAGAAATCTTGTATAATTTCAGAATTTTGTAACCAATTATGTGCTTTCAAAAGGATGTGCCAAAGATAAACTGCTTATTGGTGTTTTGCCAGCGTCTCACACGTTTAGATATTACGCTAGAATATATCCTGAGGAATTGTACTTATCTTCGGGAATAAGGTCCTATGATATTGTAAGTATGCAATTTTTATTAGCAATTCATCGCTATAATATACACATTGACTTCTTTTTTTTTACCGTATACTGATGTCCATTCGGGACGAGAGCATAAAGCGAGCTCCCTTTTAAGTCCCTTTGACCAAGGGAAGGATTTTACCCGTGGCCAGGATGTGAGGAGGGCTCTTCCTTGTAAATAGCATGTGTTACTGAGCACATAATTACATACCCATATTCCTACTAAGGTTTTTTTTCTTTTATTTACATTATTGTTATAAACTATGTTACTGATTGATGAATTAAGACTTAATAGATGGTCAATGTAAAGTATATGTGTATATCATGAACTAGTTACTAATTAAAACCTCTTAAAAGTAATGGGGGATGTGGGTTATATAGTGGGTGGAAGCATATGTTCATGAATTTCAGACTAACAACTGGTTATCAGGCTTGTAATTTATAGGCCAATGACCGCTTCTGCTTTTGGCATCAAGGAGTTCATAGTGATAGTAATATTCTAAGTCAATATTTAGTGGTTTAGATAACTTTTTGAGCGGCAAAAGATATCTTAATATCTTAATAATCCACACCGTCCCAACCAAAAATAAAAAGATTGTTTTCGACTAATTTTAATTTTAACAACCTAGTCAGATAGACGTTGTGGTCTTAGATTACTGTGTATGGTAAATGGTATTGGCCGTTGGTCATATTGCGTTTTTTGTTTCCTTGGGCATGCCGCATACGCAATAGTGTTGAGTGGTCAGACAAGGAAATAATTCATTGGCATGGTCAGTCTAGCTTGCAGAGCTATTATACCCTTTAAACTAGTAACAGAGGCTAGTTGTAAGCCATTGGCGTAGCTAGGGTGGGGGGAGGAGGGGGGAGAATTTGAAAATCCCCCCGGGAGAGAAGCACCCAAATGAGTGTTTTTAACATTAAGAATTAACTATTACGCAAAATGCAGGGGCCCCAAAGAGGTCAAGCCCCCCCCCCCGGGCACCCAAACGATGGAAAATTCCTAGCTACGCTCCTGATGTAAGCCTAAGGGTGTCAGGTGTGTTGGGTCCTAGCTTGATACATATAGTGACTAAGTATACATACAGTGGCTAAGTATACATATTGTGGCTAAGTATA
>JADKLZ010021398.1:30866-44016 GCA_021533235.1 Biomphalaria straminea | reverse complement strand
AACTAAAGATGTCACATTTTCATGGTCAATGCAAACAAACATGCCAGCATTTCCAAAAAATAATCTTTTGAGTATAGATCAAAAAGGGATTATAATTTTATTTTATTAAATTATACATTAAACTAAATAAATATTGAAAAAATATTAAATGTATAAAATTGATCTCAATATATTTTTGGTATTTTTTCAAATGGAACAAAAATTTCATGTGTTAATTTGCTTATAAAAGTGTATTTTATGACAATTGATTGGAAATGAATAAATAATTATATTTATGAAAATGTCAATACCGTCATAAAAATGTCCCAATTATTTTTATTCAAAGTCTTAAATTTTCTCTAATGTAACTAGCTTTAATTCTCATTTTTTTTATCTTTTTTGTTTCATTAAAAGAGAGACAACTTTTGTTAATCCTTATAATGCTAAGAGATTAAAATGTATAAGCCTCACAAGCTGTCTACTAATTTTAGAAGCTTTCTGAACTAAATAAAGTTTGTGGTGTCCTTGTCAGGTTTTAGTTGCACATTAATTCTAGAAACAAGTGATGCTGTCAATGGTTCCCCTGATACTGTAGATGGCATCATGGGAGAACTTGACAGGAAGGAATAAACACATTCATGATTTAATGCACTTTTTAATAAGAACATCAAACTAAAATACTATTTAACCTTGGCTAGGCCAAGAATATGCATCCTCTGTTTGGGACCCCTCAACTCAAGAAAAAAAAAAAGAAACTAGAACAGACACAAAAAGTTGTGAGAATCATAGCAAACCACTTGATTAGAGTAACACCTTTAGTACCGTAAATCATTACATTTAGAGACACTTCAGGACAGAACACTAAAAGTAAAGTAGCAATTATACATAAAAAAAAAACTGAACCATAATCTTGAAATACAAAAATAAAACCTAATAAAAATACTCAAAAAGATTCAAAGATAAAGGCACATTTCTTGTAACATATGCTAGAACCAATGTGTACAAATGCTCCTAACTGCTATTAGAGCATGGAATGGGTTGCCTGAGCCAGCTAGGAAAACCAATGACTTCAAAGTGTTTTAAGTCATTGATTAAGTTGCATGACTAGATTAACCTATGGACTCAGGTAGAACGTAATCATCTTTTTTTTTTTTTGGAAGTAACATCTGTATTTTATAAGAAAAGATGATCTTTTGTTGCTGAAAGCTTAAAGGTTATATGTGATTTAGGCTTTGTGGGAAATAGATGTAGGCTGATAGCACTAGTGGATAAGACAGTAAAAACTTTTTAGCAGAATTGGCTTAGTTTGAGTTATGGTAGATTCTAGGATATTTAATATAATTTTTAGTAATCATGCTCAAGGGTCTTCACATTCTTGAAAAGTTGTTGGAGACAACTAATAGCCAACAGCCACTGTACAAAAATAGGATGAACTCTTCATTGTATGAAGATCTACAATGGACTTATTTAAACCTTAATGGCTTGAGAGAATATCATCCTTAGCTATATATAACAGTCACCTTCCTGAACAAGTATTTTTAGCTTCCACTTGGTTACCATTGTACCATGAATCAACAAGGTTCGTTCAGTAAGATGATTAAATGTTTTGGTAGGTTGAGATAATCTGCTTGTCCTGTGCTGTTTTCGTAAAAAAAAAATAATATCCCCCAACTCCATCTCCTCATACCAAAGATTTTACAATTGCCCTTTGCTTTTTAACAACACATTAAAGTTCCTACTACCATATTAGGAAACAAAGTGCAAACTAATTAATTTTTCTAAGGTATTTAGATATAAAGTTTTAAAAAGGATGTTATTTCTTAGACTGTTTGCTGAAATTTGTTGGTGTGAACACACTACACTGTTTAAACTTTAAATTAGATTGGCACAAACTACACCTTGCCCTGGTCTTAAAAGGTTAGTGTTCCTGTCGATTAGTCACTTAGTCACTGTCTGGAGCCACAATATTTCATAGCTCTCAGTCATCTATTTATTTTTTGGGGGGGGGGGGGGCTGCTTTCGGTTGGCAAGTCACTGAATCAAGTTTTGCTACAATTTACATTTTTTCTGTTTTTAAAATAACTGTCAAGTTATGATCTGTGTTCCCTGAGCTTGCAAATATTTTGGCTCGTTATTAAAGCATTTAACATAAATACAAAGAAATACAAATAAAGTGAAAAGGTAGTAAATGAAACTCTTGTTTGTTGCTCATTATAAGTCCCATGTGTTGTTGAAATGTCCAACTCTTGAGAAGCAAAGTAAATCCCTTGGCTGCTTGTGTTTCTATTTACAGAATGAAATATTGACTGAACTTTCTCCTGTCACAACTTGTTAGTTTTATTTCAACTTACACATTCCACTGGCATTCGAAATCTTTTTCTTTTATACTTACTTTCTTATCTTTAGTTACCAAAGTTTCACAGTTCACTGTCATTATTTTGTGACATTGTTTTTGAAAAGAAAATTTGGGAATCATTATGAATTAAAATAAAGGTTATGGGTTTTTAGGAAAAAATGAAGAACACAGTTTTTTAATATCTCCTGCTCCTGGCACAAAGTGTCCCAGTGATGTCAAACTGTACAGCTGTCATGTTTTGTAAATTATATGTTTGCCAAGTTGTTTGTCCTACAGGTGTTGAGTGAAATGAAAAAAAAAACTGGTGACAGTTTCATTGCTCTGGCACTGACACCACAATTAGGTTAAGCTCAAGAGGGAGACTATCATTGTCAGCTATGCCCTCAACAAACAGACATAAAATGGGAATATGTACAACTTATGTAATCAGCTATTCCCACAACAAATGGGCATATAATGGGAATATATGTAACTTAAGTATTCAGCTATCCCCACAACAAATTGACATAAAATGGAACCAATGTAAGCCTGGATCTGGCTTTAAGGTGCATAGATGTGGCATTTTTTTTACTATTATTTCTCAACTAAAACTTTTGCTGTGGTTGATCTACAGGTCTCTGCTTCCAGTAGTTCTAATTTTGATTCAGCCCATTTTAAAGATTGATTGATTAAATCAGTGTTGTAAATTGACTTAACACAAAATATGAATAACTTCTTTTATTTTAGGCTTTATTTGAGCTATTAGTAGCTCATTAATCTACTTTGGCTGACCTCCTATTTTGACCCTATAAAAGAGCATGCATAATGAGTGTGTAAAAATAAACAAGCCAAAGTACTTATTTATCAGTATGCCTGGGTTTCATTGCTTTCTGGCTTGGTACTTACTTGCTGATTAAGACTGATGTTGTCAGCTTATAACTGAAGTTATTATTTCGCTGCTTTATCACATTTGTTCACAGACACTCATATGCACTTGCAGGCATCATTTTTGACCCCAGATGAAAAATAAAAACTATTATATCAGTGCATCTCATCCAAGTGCTAATCATTTGACTGGTTAAAAACACTGGACATTTGTATACTGGTGTTTAGATGTATGCCTCTTAAGAAGATAAATTTAGGGGAATAGGTTGATACAAATAGTGTAATTAAAAATGAAAAGTTTACTCAGTGGCTTTTGCTAAAGGCTTGAGAAACACTGTATTTATATGTAAAAGTTTCTTGAAACAGTACTTTGTAAACGATCATCATAATCCTGTGCACAACACACAATTTAAAATGTAATACTTCTCATAATGAAAGACATTGGATGCAGAAATATGCATAGATCTCTTTGATAGAGTGGGTGGCTCAGTAAGGACTGTACTATTCCTAATTTGTAAGAATAAAGAACTATACTGTTCCTAATTTGTAAGAATAAAGAACTATACTGTTCCTAATTTGTAAGAATAAAGAACTATACTATTCCTAATTTGTAAGAATAAAGAACTGTACTATTCCTAATTTGTAAGAATAAAGAACTATACTGTTCCTAATTTGTAAGAATAAAGAACTATACTATTCCTAATTTGTAAGAATAAAGAACTGTACTATTCCTAATTTGTAAGAATAAAGAATCGTATTATTCCTAATTTGTATGAATAAAAACTTTACTATTCCTAATTTGTAAGAATAATTAAGGAAAAGCACTGTTCTTAATTTTTATTGTTTTTCTTTTCTTTATTCATACTATTTTTTTTAAATCACCATATTTGAATACACTTGCAATGATTTCATTATTTAATTTCAGTTGTCAAAGTCTGTAGTTGATAAATGTCTGGAGTTGGGGATCAACTTTTTTGATACAGCAGAGGTATTTAATGTTCATATTATGATCTATAGTTTGAGATAGCCCCATTGGTTAATTTTTTTATATTTAAATTTCCTGTAGTTAAATTAGAACAGCTGAGTGTAAAGTCCTTGTTGATTATGATGACACAAAAAAAAAAAGAGTAGGAAGTCTTTGAGGATACCACCAACATCAATGCTGGTTACAATAGTTACAAAAGTTGTAATTGAACTACACTATTGCCTGATCAATCTGGGTATCCATCTTATTGGTTGTGATCATTAGAAAAATGTCAGCCTTAGCAACACTCATGCAATGGTAATATCCAGTATTCATTTGGATAATTAGAAAAGTAGGAGCTACTTTTATTCTATCCGCCTTTAAACACGTAGGTTTTAGAAATTATTGGGCCAAGTGGCATAGACAATTGGCTGCTTAACTGAGGAGCTTGAATTTGAATTCTGATGACATGGCATTTGAAATTCAAGATTTAACTCAATCTGAGTAGTGTTTGTTAATCTCTAAAAGGAGTACAGAAAATTCTTTTAAATAGTTCTGCAGAATATTCACAAAAATCTATTCTAGCTGAAAATTACTAAAAATTTTAATTAGATTAAATTAAAAATTAACTTTCCCCCCCCCCCCCATACCACTTATAATGGTCATGTTTTTAGTTTGTTATGAAGATATATTTTGAAAATTACAATGTAAAATTTCTTTTTGTTTCAAGTGATTTAATTTTAAAAAAAATTCTGCATAAGTTGATGATGTAATACTGCAATAATAGTATTAGAACAGTCAAAGTCTTCAACATGAAATTTTATTTTCTCCAGGGCTACAAAAACTCAGAGAAAGTTCTTGGAAAAGCTTTGCTGGGCAGACGTCAAGATGCTGTGGTGGCCACCAAGTTTGGCTTTAGAGATGGGATTGGAACTCCTCCGTACTCTGCACAAGAGATTGACGAGGCAGTGACTCGATCTTTACAAAATTTACAGACATCTTACCTTGACATACTACAGGTCAGCTTGTATATGTTGTTTACAATAATCTGTTAATACTATTTCATTCTTTGTGCAAAGGTAACATTAACTTTGTTATAAACTTTATCACAGATTTCCTCTGCATTATTCTATGTGTTATATCAATGGTTTTAAAAGTTGTAATAACTAGAGGAGTTAATGGGGATAACATGTTAAGCTTGGCAAAACTGATTTTATTGACAGGTAGTGGGGTGAAGGTGAATACCTGTTACCTTTAAAATTGAGAACTTCGGGTAAATAGACTTCATCATCAGCCTAGTAAGACAATTTATCTAGGGGGTACTCTGATTGCAGATCTCTGATAACTTGCATGGCTATGGCATTGACACTGTCAACTATCTCCAGCATCTTCTGCAAATCAATAATCAATGTTACAAAGATATGATGTTATCCAATGCCTTTTGTTTTACACCAGCTGACAATTAAGTATTTGAAGTACTGTATATATTATGGTTAATTGTTATTGAATGATTTCTGTTTTTACAAAGCTTACATCAGCTCACTCAGTCTGTCTGGTACAAATTATGTACGTGTTATTTCTCCCCCTTCCCATTCTCTGATCAAGTTGAAACTTTGCAGGATTATTCTTTGTCTTGAACAACACATAAATATTTTTTTTAATATACGGTAACCAATTATTTTTATCAAGTGGTCGTAATTAATTAACTTTTTTTGTCAAGACAGGAGAGATAAGCCTTGTGTAGAAAATTAGGTCATCTTCTAAAAATTTGAAACTAATAAAAGATAACCTTCTGTTTTCATTAGCTCTTGTCTAGCATGTTGAATAAAAGATAACTATAAACCTTCTGTTTTCATTAGCTCTTGTCTAGCATGTTGGCCTTCCATCAAGGAGACTTGAACCCTGGAGTTCAAACAAGTTTTTTTTTTAAATTGCTTTTGAAACCTTCTTCCCAATATCCCCATCCTCCCCCTACCAATTAAGCATTCTCAAAGCATGACATTGTGCTAGACAAAAACGTGGGTAAAAATATTTCCAACCTCACAAATTTATTATTGTTATTCTAGATGTATTACATGACTGACTGAGTCAATATAATAGACACAAGCACACTCAATATAAGCTTTGCTTTTTAAGAAATATTTTTAAAATTTTATTTTGGTTTAGGTTCACTTTCCTTCATTTATTAGAGACAATGTCGAGGCAGTCACTGAATTAGAAAGACAAGTTTCTTTAGGCAGGATTCGTTACTATGGATTCTCAAACTTCGCCCCCAACAGAATTAAAGCCTTTGTTGAAGCTGGAGGAAAACCAGTGGTCAATCAGGTACATTAATAACAATATTTTCTATTGAAATTACATTGTGTAAGTCTGTTTGGCTACTGAAATAAAATGGGTTCATATAATAATGCATCAGAAGAAATGGCTTCTTTATGTAGACTAGATACTATTAACCTACTATCTGTCTTACTTGTACAATATAGTTTGCAGTTCTTTGCTAAAAATTTTCTAATCTTAGTAAATATTGTTCAACTGCCACTATAGTTAGCTTTGTTAAAATTTTATTTAAAAAATGTTGCAACAGAGAATTGTAGAGCCTATGCCTTAATGTTCAACCTTTTGAGCCTGCCCTGTCTGCACATAAAAAAGCTATTCCCCTCCTGATATATCAGTACCTCACCTGAGACTGACAGTAAGTAGGAACTCAGGCAAAAAGTACTTAGGTGGAGGGAACTGAGGGTTCAGAGGCTTAAATGAAAAATAGTTTTCATTTTTTTCCTTTAACGGTTCCTTTAAAAAATGTACTTTTATTTTCACTAGATTAGTTACAACTTATTGTTCTACTTTTGTTTTGACTAGATCGGTTACAACCTATTGTGGCGCTCACCTGAGCTTGAACTTATCCCTGAGTGTCAAAAGTTTGGTATCAATCTTTTGGCATATTCTCCACTCCAGCAAGGTCTTCTCACTGGGAAATTTGCCAAACTCTCTGACGTTCCAGAGGGAAGAAGACGTGGAAGATTGTTTAGCAAAGACTCGTAAGTGAAAGCATTATAAATTAGATATTTACAGAGTATAAGATTTAAAAAATCACAAATAAAAATTCACCGTGGCAATCAGGCCTCATGATGACCAACTTTCTGATCACTGTTAAAAAATGCAGTTAAGACTGTGGGCACATTTTTTTTTAAATCAACAAAATCTTTGAATAAACTTAGAGTTCGTTTAAAGACCATTCTGATGAAACAAGTTATGACTGTAAAAATTGTTAGGTACTTAGTTTATAGTTTTAGTTATTTAGTGACGCACCATAGGAGACGTATATTGAACGGGACTAGTGACGTTTGGAATATTTGGGTTAGAGACTGGAAAATCAGTTAGCGATAGAATCTCTAGGGTATAGATGTGTTTATTCTTGCGGAGACTTTGACTGTGGCCTTATTATCGTTATTAAATATTTTGTGAACAGTTCTTCAGCATTGACCACATCTCTTCACTAGTTAAAATCGATGTTTTGTCTTTGTTGGATAATCAACTACATTGAATACACCCGAACATGAAAACCCAAATGCCTGCTGAGTAATTGATTAAAACCTAATAATCATCCAAAGTTGACTCCAAGATAGCCTTAACAAAGTCATCTCAAAATATATGAACATTTGATGTTTACTTAGAAAGCTTATTTTATCCTTCTTGAACTGTGATGTAGATGGAAGTGCATTGTCAGTGCTTGCTCAATTAAATTTTTAACACCTTGTTCTGCTGATACAGCTACCGTTTAATTACAAACCCAAAGAATAATGATGCATTTGTAGCTGAAAGCATGTATAGATGGACATTGAGGATTGAAGCATCTTTAAGACACTATTTTAAAAACACTTGATGGTTTTAAAAACACTTGATGGTATGTGTGGCTAACTGGCAAAAAACATCTTGCTGCCTATTGAATCCTGACTCTAGCAGAGTTGTGTTTGCTGAAGCCTAAAAACAGCACTTCCTCTTGGACACTGGTTTATAAAAGAGATTGGACCCAATAAGCATGAAAGTTGCGCCATATGAAAGTAATTTTAAAAAAAAACAACAGTTCTCCACTACATATGTTTGTTTGTTTGCAAAATGTTTTACGTTTCTTCAGAGTTAGATGGTAAACTACTTCCTAGTCCAATCCTGTATTTGAAACAATAGGATGCATCTTTCCTCAACACAACTTCTGTCCAGCTTTTTATGGCTGTCACCTAATGTTGATGTAAGCATTGTGAACCCTCTAGACTCAGGTTTGTTTCTTACCTGGCAACCAAAAAAGTTGTTTGAATCAGAACAATTAGCTGTTTCATTAGCTTAACTGGCACATCTGTATCTTCACCAATCCACCTTTTCTTGGCCTTTCTGAAGCCTGAAAATCTGGTTTTGTTTCTTAATAGTTCTATTTTGGTTTTCAGAATTTTAAGATTTATTATTTGGTGGGCTGTAAATTTGCTTTTTATCCCAACATCTCCCACTGGTTTAAAATTGGCTTCTTTTTAAAAAAAAAAAAGTAACACAAATTATCTTAATAATTAACAACTAAACTGATAGATTTGTTTTCTTTATTTACTTGTAGCACCACATTATCTAGACATGGACAAGATGGAGCAGAAGAAGAAGTTGACCAGGTGAGAAGAAACATTATTTTAACACATTTATTTTTTTTATTAAGTGAAACATTTCAATTTTTTTTAATGCTGCAAAGTAATTTTGTTTTCTCCATTTAATAACATATTCAATAATCATTTGATAATATTGAAATTTTATAAATCTGAAAAATATACTTATAAATATATCTATCCATCAATAATTTTTTGAATATATCAAAAATAGTGAAGCATATAAAAGCAATATAGATCTATAAAATTTAAAACTTTTTTTATATTTATATTATTGTATAATAATTCTTTTCTTTCACAAAAAGAAGGTAGATTAAGTTACAAAATAGTTTAAAACAAACTGACTTTATAATTTAAAAAACCAACCTACTCATCCATGTAAATTTAAAACAGGCTTTAAAGAGAATCCGTGAAATCTGCAACAATGCTGGCATACAGATGTCCAAAGCTGCCCTGTCTTGGATCCTGCAGCAAGATGGCATTGCTGTGGTCATTGCTGGAGCCAGTTCTCCGGAGCAAGTAGTTGAAAACAGTGAAATCATAAAACTAAATAATGTAAGTGTCTTGTCTGACGAGGGAGACTTAGCCTTCATTATGCAATGCATTTAGGCATTTTCATGATAAACTGCTTAGTGGCATAAACTGCTTGGGTTCCTATAAAAGGGGGGGGGGCTCTAGGGGGCCTAAAGGCAGCGCTGAAACCTTCTCCCCTCCAGAAAAGAGATTGGCCATAGCACACTGAGTATACACTATACGAAAACAATCTATAAACAGTGTCAAGGACATTCAATTGAACTTCCCTGTTGCCAACTCAGAAAAAAAGAATTGAACTATAATTTTAACCCTATCTCAAAGTGTTGCAGTTGATCTTCATATCTACTCTCCATTAGTACAAACAATCTCCATTAGTACCATTTGTTAGTTTCCCTTTTGTTTTGCAATATATTTTAAGTCATAGAAGGAAAGTCTCCAATTTACTTTTTATGAAAATATTTTGTGCTTCAAACTGAAGAGTTTTTAAATTTTTATTCTCCGGAGCTAAAAAATTCAGACACAAAAATTAACCCTAGCCTCTTAAAAACATTGGTTTATCAAGACTAATGTGCACTGATCACTTGTTAATAGCATACTACATCAAGAGGCCCTTACAAGACTCTGGCCCTGAAACCCTCCTATAAAGGAAAACTATTCAGACTACTGGCTGATCTGGAAACCACTGCGCAGTTCATCTCAGATATAGGGTTCCTGATCTGAACCCTTCAACATGTAAAATGAGAATGAAGAAGAAGACTTGTTAATAATACCAAAGGAAGTTTTGTGACATACTTATTTGAAAACCCACTAGTAGTAGAGTTAAAATGTCAAGGGTAACACATACTAATAACAATCATTGACCTTATTTATGGTGATTAATATTTAAGTATTTTCCTCATCAGGACATTATCCAACAGTTGACTGAAGCAACAGAAGAGGTAAAGAAAACAATTGGGCCTTCACTTGACCAGTGGGCAGCGGAAGACAGATGCCAGTAATTCAAGACATTGCAGAAAAGAATGAAATGTTATCAATACGGCGTTAAATGTGGGTGTTAATATTTGATTGATACAAAATCCAAGAATCAACAAATAGTTTTATACAAAGTGGGGTAATTGTTTTTAAACTAACAACTATTATGCATTTACAGTATTATGTTGTTTGTTGAAACCTAATAAACACTGTGGTGCATTTCTAATGGATTTTTTTTTTCTTGCTGTAAGACTTAATAAAAATGAAATACAAAAATTGTAAGAGTATTTGTTTTATGTTCCTTTGTTCTGGCAAGTTTGATCTTAATAAAAGCTTTAAGTTTTATGCTAGTACAAGGGGGCGCAATCACTAGGCATAGGAGGGATACAAGAATGTCCATTTCATGTACACTGAATATTGACGCTGAGACTTTGCTTTAAAACACTGCACATCAAATAGCATACAATCTGAATAGTTACATTATTTGTTGAACTTAATTATATTTGAATCACTACTGAACATCACCTCATATTCACATTGAAAAGTTTCAATATTGTTTCTTTAAGTTTTAGTATGTATGGTAAGCATATATCTCCACCATATACCTAATTAACAGTCATTCATCTCATTTCTATGAGAAGACTCAGATTCGCTTCACAACTGATGGAGACCATAATTGCTTTAGTAAAACAATAAGATATATCCTTACACATTAAAACATTTTTTAGTGCCTATATAAATAATGTTGAGTATTGCATTCTACAACCATGTAGCTATAAACTCAAGTTTGTTTCTAAAAGGCAACTAAAACTGCTTTTTAATCAGATTAATCATATTGTTGTTTCATATAAATTAGTTCTGGTTTGTCACTGTTTCGATCTGTTCCATAATGGTTAGGCTACCTACTTTAGAAAAACAAAATCTAATTGAACAACAATTGCGACCAACATCCATGTCTGTTATCACAATGACTTCTATTTTTGCCTCATCCCATTTAAAAGACCTTCACACACAGCTTCTCTGGTTTAACTTCTCACGGAACGTGGCGGATCAGAACATGATGGAATTATCCGTATTATTTGCGTTAACGCCACTTCAGATAGTGGGGTTAAATCCGAAGTATACGACTTTGCGCATTGACCTAATAGTGTGACCCAACCTATTGACTGTCTCATACATTGAGAATCGGACAGAACTGGTTCACAACTGTCCGTTGAGAGAAATCCTTCTCAGTGATTTTATGGGTAAGCCGCTATAAACCTTATTTGATCTCTTGAAGTTCCAGAGCGAGTCAGAACAGTTTTAAACTCCCAAGAATATACAAGACGGCTCTGTCATAAACCAAGAAGGCATTTCTCAAGGGAACTTTCAAATGTTTGATTTGATATTAGCCCTACAATATCTATTCAACTCGCAACTTTGTAGAAATTTTGGTGTGTGGGTGGAACCTGGACATATGGCCTACATTTAGAATTTAAAACGGCTCTAAACTATTTTCCTTGAAACTGAACAGTTGATTTAGGCTATTCTGTTGGTGAGAAAAGAATTAGGCCTACTAGCTCGCTGGTCACAATGTTTGAACGTTACAATTTTTCAAAGTTGAAAATTAAATATATTACATTATTATAACATCGACATCACAGAAGGTATATTTCTCCATACATGATCATCTGGGGAACTCTTCAGTGTATTCAGATTGAGGGTAAAAAAAGTTACGTAGGTTGTAATCAGGAAACTCCTCTGCGCTGATGATCATGACGTAATAATCATCTTTTTTTGAAGTAACGTCTGTATTTTACAAGATAAAAGATAACCACCGGATATTGTTGACTATTTTTGTTATTTTGGATACACCATCTCCAGACTCCAACGATGTGCTTGTGGATAAATAGATAAACAACAGATGGGCACCATTTCACGGCTTCAGAAAAGAGTGTGGAACAATACCTTAAATTGATGACTACCAAAACCAATTTATAAAGCCCTAGTCTACCGGACCTGTCACCTGTGTGATGAGCACTTCGCTATACGGTAGTGAAACATGGTCACCCTACTCTAGCTGAAAAAGCTGAATATCTTCAACCTGCAATGTTTAAGACGGAATTTTAACATAAGGTGGCGAGACAAAATAACCAATAAGGAAGTTCTGAGAAGTGAAGTGTGCCAGGATATTCGCCCTGTTATCAGCAGCAGACGCAATTAATGCCTCAAGGTAGGCTCCCACCAGACATTCTGTAAGGTGATCTAATAGAAGGCAGTAGAGCCGCTGGTCGCCTATAAGGTATACGTAGGCCCTACTACTGGAGTATTTAAACGCGACACGAAGCGCTTCAAAATGGACACAGTTGGGGAAAAAGTGGCGCTGGTTAGATCCACATAGACATGGAGAGTATGCCTCAGAGGCGTAGCTATAGTGGGGGGATTGAGGGGTAGAATTTGAAAATCCCCCCGGATCCCCGCATAAGGGGGCCCCCAAATGAGTGGGGTTTTTTTACATTAAATATTACGCAAAATGCAGGGGCCCTCAAAGAGTTCAAGCCCCCCCCCCCCCCCCATGGCCTCCAAACGATGGGAAATTCCTAGCTACACCCCTTTATAAACATAAAGGAAAGATCCTGGATTGCATATTGCTTACACAACAGAAGTAGATAGAACGCTGAAAATGCAACAGCGCCTGATGATTACAGATGCCCAACCCAACACGCAGGATCAGTAGCGTAGCTACCAATGTGCGGGTGGTGCGGGCCGCACAGGGCACCAACTGGAGAGGGGCCCCAAAATCCCCACCGTTTGTATTAATTTCCTATTTTCCTGAGCTTTTCAGTAAAAACGACTAAT
>JADKLZ010021398.1:0-25866 GCA_021533235.1 Biomphalaria straminea | reverse complement strand
CTAGCCCCACCTTCCCCTACTGTATGTTCACCGCTTCTGTCATTTCTTTTCTTTTCTACAGGTACCAACTATAGGTTTAATGTATTATATTTCAGTTATGTGTGAATACATATAAATATTTGAAAATGAACTTAAGCAATTGGCAAAAACATCCTTTGTTACATTTCAATTTTTACTTTTGAGATCTTTAGAGCAACCCCTCAGTTCTTATGGATACCTGACATTGGTTGGGAAAAAGTAAAGGCTGTTAGGTCGTTGTGCTGGCCACATGACACCCTCGTTAACCATGGGCCAAAAAAAAAACAACAGATGACCTTTATATCATCTGCCCCTAAGATTGCAATGTCTGAAACCATGCTAATCCAACAAAGAGTAAGATTGGTTAACATCATATATATATATAATATTATTACACTGACATCATTATTTTAGCCAACTATATTGTGCAGTTCTCAGATATCTTGTTGAATAAAGCTCTCAACTTCAACATTTAATAATGCATTGGGATTGACAGAACTAAAGTATGTCCATTCTCCCAACATTTTTTTTATCAATAGCTCATTAGCATTAATTTGAACGTTTGTTATACGTTGATCAATGTATTGATTATTTCGCATATGTTGTACAGACCACTTATGTTTTTTCATTGCTGTTAAACAAACACTACATCTGATTTCCTGTTAAAATAAACATTTTGGATTAGTAGCTTACTATGTTATGAACGTATTAATTAATATATTTTTAAAAAAAGTAATTTATAAATGCTTAAATTTGGGATATAATTGAGTCGAATTATATTGAAAAGATCATTTCAGACCCAGAGATTTCCCTTTTTTTAATGGTTGACATTTAATAACAAGCTGTGTAACTAGATTAACCTCATCTCTCCTTAATAAATTTCAGGAACCTATTTAAGATGTCTAGATTCCACAGAATCCTAAAATATTGCCTACCAAATTTAAAAAAAACAAGATAAAAACATAAAAACTACTTTAAAAAAACAGCAAAGCTTATACAAAGTGTAATTGTATCAATTAGTTTAGATCAGTCATAATTAAAAATGTATAGATCTAGACTAACAATATTAGAACTGTGTGATTAGAAATATTTGTACCAATTGTTTTAGCTTGCTCAATGCACTGTGTCATTTATCTGGACTAGTTTTGAAATTGGGAGGTGGGGGGGGGGGAGGAGGGATATCTGGGTGAATTTTTACTGTATTATCGTCTGAGAAGAATGTACACAAAAAAATATGGAACGACCTGAATTCATGGATCAAGTCTCCTCTGCAAATCTCTTGTTCAAGTTGGTCTGAACAATAATGTTGTGACGTTATTTAAAAGGTCAAATTTGTTTTTATGATTTGGTGTTTTGCATAGCAACTCCACATTTCTCCACCTAACATTGGAAATGTACAATGACATGAAATATATTGCACACTCAGTCAACAATCAAAGTATATTTCAGTACATTTCTAAATGAAATAAAGCTCACAATATAAAGAAGTTATTTCCTTATTTCATAATATAATAGCCAATGGAACAAAAGGATGTTTGGTCTGTGATGTCTTGTAATATCTTAGTTGGTGGTATATTATAAAATTGAATTTTTTATATAACCAAGTCATTGAGGGAGCTAATCCAAGCCATCTTATGAGATATATTTGATATGTTAAATACATTTTTCTTCAACTTCATTTTTTGCTGTTTGCTTTTATCTTTCAGCTGGACATGGGATCTCCCTTGCGTTTTTGTTCACAGTCTGTCTTACAACATTGACATTCAGCTATTCTGACGGTTTCATTCCTATTTTGAATTGTTCCAGCGTATTGAACGTCAGCTGTGAATTGTGTAAACCTGGAACCTTTGCAAATATAAGTAAGACGTATGTTGAATATATATTTAGTAGTGTCTTAAAACAATGTACCCATAATGAGTGTCATTGATATGTATGTTAAATATACATCTATTGATACAATTGAGTATTTAAGGTCTCCAGTAAGCTGAAGTGAAAAAAAATAACCATAGGTATGGTAAACTGAAGTGAAAAAAAAAACTACACGTACGGTAAACTGAAGTGAAAACAAGATTACAAAGAAAGTTTGTGTGATACACAAACTCAGAGGCGGCCCCCGTCGGAGTCGGATCCCTGTCAGATCCGCCTATTCGCAAGATGTTTCGGATGTTCCTTCTAAGTCCCTGGCCCAATTCCTGTATGCTCCCATCCTTAAACTATCGCAATATTTCTGAAAGAACAGTAAAGGTTAAATCATATTTTCAAAAGCCTTTAGTGTTTTTTTCTAACCGTGACGGACAGACCAACCAACAGACAAAACGCACAAAACTATGTTAGTTTCATTTTAATGGGGGCATTCTACAATTTTATTTTAAAAAATCTGATTTTTTTTTAAATTTAAGAAATTAGTTTAGAATCATCTCATTTCCGGTCTTTACGCTAGTACACGAAAGCCGCTGCTAAAAGTTCATTTTAAAAAATGTGCGTGACATCTGCATGTCTAGAGCATTTCTTATAGTAACATTTCCTCCCTTACATTTACGTAATTGTTTTAGAATTGGTGTTTTGTTATAAAAAAATCGCTTGCATAATTAATTTTATAAATTAAATGGTTTGCGTTTAGAAAACTAAAAGTAGCCATTGCACCTAAACTTTTCAAGCCGCATTTAATGGTGAAAAAATATTTTTCGTATCTCTTCTAGTTTTGGCGCTCTGAGTCTGACAGACGGACAGACAGACATAAATTCATTTTAAAAAATGTGCGTGATATCTACATGCCAAGAGCTTTTCATATAGTAACATTTCCTCCCTTAGATTTACGTAATTGCTTCACAATTGGTGTTTTATTATTAAAAAATCGCTTACATAATAATTTTTATAAATTAAACGGTTTGCTTTTAGAAAACTAAAAGTAGCCGTTGCACCTAAACTTTTCAAGCCGCATTTAATGGTGAAAAAATATTTTTCGTATCTCTTCTAGTTTCGGCGCCCTGAGTGTGACAGACGGACAGACGGACATTTTGCACAAACCTAATAGCGGCTTTTTCCCCTTACGGGGGCCGCTAAAAATGACAATACGTATGGTAAACTGAGGTGAAAAAAATAACTATATATATGTATAGATGAAGAGCAATATGTCACATCTATATACTTTTCTACTGTTGCAAACTATTGATTACGATTCTTATTTTCATTTACAAGTTCCAAGGGAACTTATGTTCTGAACATCTGATTGCAGGTACTGTCGACTGCGGTTGTTGTCAGTACTCATCTCATGGTGTTTGTGTCAATGCATCTTCCTGTACAGAGTGTCCAGTAGGGGAGCACCAAAATCGTTATGGCTCACTGAGTTGTGAAATTTGCCCTCCTGGCACTTCAACAAAGTAATTCATTCACTTTTATAACATTAAAATTTACCTTTTCATTTTGATCTTAATGTTACACTCAGGCAGTGTTTCCCAAATTTTTTCCGTAACGAAATACTTTGCACATTCTGAGTATTTAGCAGGACACTTTGCACATTCTGAGTATTTAGCAGGACACTTTGCACATTCTGAGTATTTAGCAGGACACTTTGCACATTCTGAGTATTTAGTAGGACACTTTGCTTAGTTTTTAGAGAGACTCATTCACAAGGTGGCCCACTAGTTAATTTTTCCAAGAATTAATGCAAAACCTATTCAGGCCTCGGTTCAGGGAAATTGATCTTCTTCACCTGCAACATTCCAATGGACTAGATTACTCACTCATAAAGACTTGTTAGTCCTACATTGGCAGCTTATCCACTGAGGCCCTAAAGTCAAACTAATATTGGCAGATGTGACTGGCTCATAGCCTTGCTTCTTACATATAGATCAGGGGTGGGCAAATTACGGCCCGCGGGCCACATGCGGTCCGCCGAAGTGTTTTATGCGGCCCACGAAAACCTAAATAAATCAAGTGTGCTCACACATTACGCATATAAAGATGCAAGTATATTAAAAATAAATAAATGTAAATATCTATAGAAATTATTGAAACTTTCTTATCACTTAGAATTAAGAGGCTAAAGAAATATTGTCTCCAAACGTCCTACTAAAAAAGTATAAAGTATAGCTATATTTCGATAAATTCAGTAAAAGACATAAGCCCAGGCCAGTATTTATTCAATGCTATGAAGAACTGTGTTGGAAGAGTTGGGTTGGCTTGTACAAGATGGAAAGGGTATCAACTGATGGAGCTTTGACTGAGAAAAACAACCTATTTAATAAAATAAAGAAAATATCCCAACCATAATTTAGTAACTGCATACTTTACACAAAGCTACATTAAATTCATGCGCATTATGGGTAAAACATACAGGATGTTTAAGAATGTTACACAGAACTGTCCCTAGGCATAGTCAATGTATGCCGCTGGTAATGTCCATGATTGTTGGGGGCCTCGCACATGAAATTGTGATATTATAGAGAAGGAAGAGCGAAACGTGTACTCAATGTTATTTTTAGAAGTACACTAGGTCTTTAATAAATTGTATAATTTTAGCTTTTTCTCTGTATTTTGTAGTTTGCTTTTTTATTCGGGGCCACTAAATTCACTTCGCCACTCATATGACATATATGCGGCCCGCCTAGTCCCCAAATTTTATTAATGCGGCCCTCGGTTGAATTAGGTTGCCCACCCCTGATATAGATCATGCTATGAAATGAACACATCAGCTTCTTGGAAAAGGGGGAACTGCTGTGTCCGCGACATCATTCCAACCAAACTCATCAATTATGATTGTTATTAATAAAGATGTTACTATACATAAGTCTTAGTCTTTATTGTGCTAAGATAAAGTTTGTTTTAATTCTTTCAAACAGCAATCAAACCCACCAAGTCAACTGCACACAATGTAGATCTGGACACTATTCTAACGAGAATGGCTCTGCTTATTGTAGCCCATGTCCAGAAGGACATTACTCTAATCAGACAGGTTCTTCTAACTGCAAGGCATGTCCCCTTGGCTCTTTCTCTAATGAGACTGGCTCTGCACAGTGTAGCCCTTGTCCAGAAGGATATTACTCCAATCATACAGGCTCTACTAGCTGTGAGGCATGTCCTGTTGGCTCTTTCTCTAATAAGACAGGCTCTGCACAGTGTATACCCTGTACTCCTGGTTATTATAACAATGAGACAGGATCCACTTCCTGTGAACCGTGTGAAGCTGGTTACTACTCATTCAACACGTCTGACTGCCTGCCTTGTGATGCTGGGTCTTACTCTGCTGCTCCAGGCTCCAGCGTCTGCAAACAATGTCCAGCAGGTAATATAGCTCAGTGTAGAATCGTTGACTTATCTTTATTGAATGTAAAACTTTATACTAAGTATTAAAGAAGTTGATTTTCTGACACAATTGCGTCTGATAATTTTTAGGATCTGTTTTGGTACTACATGGAAATAAAGTTGATTTGTTTTGTTGATTAGGTTCACACCAGCCCAAGCCAGGCCAATCAAGTTGTAAAGGTTGTCCAGCAGGCTCTGAAACAAGGTTGTTCATTTTTCAACTAGTATTAATATTTAGTGAACTGAGGACAAAAATATTTTAATGATTGTTTTTTTTTTCATGCTTTATTATGTTCACAGAAATTCTGGTTCTGTAAATTGCACAGAGTGTCTGCCTGGATCTTATAAAAATGACAGTGGGTTTGACCTCTGCCAGGAATGTCCCATTGGTAAGCAATGGTTTCAGTTTACCCTGATCAGTTAACACCAAGACTGGCTAAAATTCACTGAAGGGAGTGATGCAGTGGTCAGTTGGAAAAGTGACTAATTAAACATCAAAATCAAATGGGAAGAAAGAAGAAAATAAAGGTTTCAACAAATTAAATATTGACTAGCAGTATGGAAAATGGAACCAAGGTGGCTGAGCTGTAAAGTCCTTGGCTTCCTAATTGAGGTGTCCAGGGTTTGCATCCTGTTGAAGATTTTTATATCTAAGTCCACACCAGACAATAGTTGAGGAAGATTAAAGGCAGTTGGTCGGTGTGCTGACAGATAACACTTGTCATTAACCATGGACCACAGAAACAGATGACCTTTACATCATCTGCTCCTAGATCACTAGGTCTGAGAGGGGAATTAATTGGAAGACAGGATTCTATTGAATAGCTCCTAAAAGCATAGGGTTAGCAGAGGTTCTATCAAGCATAGAGAAGTTCCCAGATCTGTTGGTTCATAAATCAGTTCTTTCAAAAACTACACTCTTATTGTATTGAATCATTGTTCTTGGAGAAACCAAAAAATAGTTTGCTGAAACTAAGTCATTATTAAACAGCGTCGCATTCAAACGGAACAGATGACTCACTTATATTGATTTTACTTAATTAATTATACATAGGTTTAATATCCACATAGGCATTAAAGCAAAATTATTATTGAAGATGTGATTCACTCATAACTTGTTTATTTCATAAAGATTATGTCAATTAAATGTCAATTAGCCATATCACAAATATTTACAATGTATGGGGGGGGGGGGGGGGAAAAACGCACATAGGAGATCTATGAGTTAAAGTCATGAAATAGATATACATATAATGACAAAGTTAAGTTTTGTACACAATCATTGTTCATTTTCTTTCCTTGTATAAGTGATATGCTATTCTATGTTATTATTCTTACTTACAGGTTCACATCAGCCTGAGTCTGGCCAAGAAGGCTGTATAGGCTGTCCTGAAGGCTATGAATCTAGGTTTGTATTGCTCCAGTAAATTTTTTCCTCTTTAGTAATAGTTAGCTATTGAAATATTTTTTTAAAAGTTTCTTTCTTTTTTATTTTAATAATAGCCCTCATTTATCAACAGATTAAATGGCTCTGCTAACTGTACTGCTTGTATTCCTGGATCTTATAAAAATGAGAGTGGATTTGATCTCTGCCAGGAGTGCCCTATTGGTAAGTTGATACCCCTCTCTGCTCATTCACCTCTTTCAGAAAGAAAACCACAAAATAATAGGATCCATGTGCAGTAAATGATAAATGTTTTGTTTGACATGTTTCTGATGTTCTTCCAGAGTTGAAGATAATTGCATCCCAGCCCAAACAGGGGAAGGGGATGCTGATGGTGGCAGGTGAGGGTTAAACCCAAGACCATTGAATTGATAGTCCAGAGCGCATACCACACAATCACATAGAGCAGTGAGATTCATAAAAATCAATATTCACATTTGACTAGAGTAACACCTTTAGTAAAATCACTAAATTTAGAAAGCCTTCAGGACAGAAGACTCAAAAGTAAAGTAACAATTATACATAAAACACTGAACCATAATCTTCAAATTCAAAAACAAAATTTAATAAAATACTCAGAAATACACAAAGAAAAAGGCACATTCCTCGTCCCATATGCTAGGACAAATCTGTACAAAAGCTCCTTCTACCCTAGCGCTATTAGAGCATGGAATGGATTGCCTGAGCTAGCCAGGAAAACCAGTGACTTGGCAGAATTTAAGTCATTGGTTAATATGCATGACTGAATGCATGACGCGTAGGATCTAATCATCTTCTGTTTTGAAGTAATGTCTGTATTGTATAAGATAAGAAGAACCAGGCAGCCACATTGAAATGTTCATCATGTGCTCTTAATATATTATCTCTAAATCATACCAAAGTCTATTTGTAGTTCTCCTCAAGTCTCCTTTGACTTCTCTTTGTTAAGAGCCAGTATTAGCTACCTAGTAGGTACAGTAGTCATCTCTGCAGTGAATTTCATTCTTATTGAAACTCAGGCATATCTTGCAAGTTAGAATATACATTTTCTTTCATATAATTGATTTCTAAGCTGAGTGGTCTGGATTTTGACTCCTAGTGAATTGTAAGATTTGTTTTTGAACTTGGGTATTTTAGGAGGCCAATGAGTCTACCAAACTCCAGTGGGTACATGACATAGGTTGGGAAAGTAAAAACAGTTGATCGTTGTGCTGGCCACATAACACCCTTGTTCACTGTTGGCCCTAGAAACACATGAGCTTTACATCATCTGTCACCATTGTTTGCAAGGAATGAAAGGGGGAAAAAATTTCTTTGCTTGATTTCGCAACTCATTTTAAAACTTAGTTCTGCACATTGATTTCTTCTTCTAGACCAGGGGTGGGCAACCTTTTTCAACTGAGGGCTGCATTAATAAAATTTGGGGACTAGGCGGGCCGCATATATATCGTATATATAACTAACTCCTAGATACCTCCTCCCACCCACTGGTCCACAAATGAGATTGGACCAAAGCGCTCTGAGCATGCTATAAGCATGAAGATTGCGCTATATAAAAGCAATAATCATAGTATGAATTTGGTGGCCCCGAAGAAAATAAAAAAATACAAAATAAAAGGAAAGAGATAAAATGTTATTAGACCTAGTGTACTTCGAACAATAACCAGAGTACACGTTTCGCAATTCCTTCTCTATATCACTGTTCATTTCCTGTGGGAGGTCCCTAACAATTGTCAATGCGTGTTCAGAGAATTTGAATGAAATTTAATGTAGCCTTGTGTAAAGTTTCCAGTTACTAAAATATGGTTGGGATATTTTCTTTATTTTATTAAAAAATGTTGTTTTTCTCTGCAAAAACTCCATCAGTTGTTACCCTTGCCATCTTATACAAGCCAACCCAACTCTTTCAAACAGTTCTTCAAAGCATTGAATAAATACTGGCCTGGGCTTATGTGTTTTACTGACTTTATCGAAATATTGCTATTAAATATTATCTTCGTTTACTTATAACTTTTTAGAAGGACTTTTAAAGACAATGTTTCTTTAGCCTCTTCATTCTAAGAGATTATTAGATATGAATCAAAAGTTTCAATAATTTCTGAATATATATTTACAATTATTTATTTTAATATACATGTACCTGCATTTTTATATGTGTAATGTGTGGGCACACTTGATTTACTTAGGTATTCGCGGGCCGCATAAAACAACTCGGCAGGCCGCATGTGGCCCGCGGGCGTAATTTGCCCACCCCTGTTCTAGACTATCCCATTCTTAAAGGAGTAAAGTTCTTGCTGTCCAATAAACCAAGAAGAACTATAAAAAAACACACCTTTACATTAATCTACATCAATCTATATAGCACTATTCCAAATTATATGGTTGTTTATAAAACTATTTTGTTGTGTGTGAACTTTGACAACATTATCTGGAATGTTGTTTGTTATTTGTTGCCATGTCTCAGCAAGATATTATAATTTCACCAAGTGAAGGCAAGTTGACCTTTGCACTGCCATGTAATATTACTTATCATAAGCTAAACTGTGTCAGTACATTATAAATTAGGAAGATATTGTTGATATCAAGAATCATATTTTATCACCAATAATATACTGACACAACTTTACAAAACTGAAATGTCTTAACTTGATGTAAACGACTTTAAACTCAATCAAAGGTATATCTGCAAAACATACTAGCACCAAGTAATCTATGTATTATCCAAGTCAAGAGATACTAACAATTATATAGTTTATCTTCAACTCTTGTTTCAATATGTGTTTATTGTAGATTATTGGAAGTTAGATAATGTATCAGATCTTGTACTGAGATAACTCATGCTTTGACCCTACAAACTATGACATGTGTTGTCTGCTGATGACATGTATTCAAATAGTAAACAAGATATTTAAACCTAGAAGGACTGACAATAAGCTCTCAAAGTTTTTTTTTCCTAAAGAATAAATGGTCGAAACTAAAAATATCATTGAATAAAAAATGGAAAGTTGTTGAAAGTCAGTTTAGTTAAAGATGATAAAAAAATTAGAGTTGTAGACTTTTATTTTTGTATCCATGTATTCTTTACTTTTACATTGGGCAGCTGATTTGGTACTTTTTAAAAAAAATATCCCTAATGATCTTATTAAGAATTTTTATGTAGCCTATGAATGTGATTTGTGGTATGTAGCCTATGATGAATCTGATTTGTGATATGTTGCCTATGATGATTGTGATTTGTGGTATGTAGCCTATGATGAATGTGATTTGTGGTATGTAGCCTATGATGATTGTGATTTGTGGAATGTAGCCTATGATGAATCTGGTTTGTGATATGTTGCCTATGATGATTGTGATTTGTGGTATGTAGTCAATGATGAATTTGATTTGTGGTATCAGTTGCCTTTTTCTTCTTTACATGTGTTTGTAACTCGTTATAAAAATATGTTCACACCATGATAGAGATATGTGTTGTGTTAAGTCATTCAATGTAGTAAAGCCATACTATATTTGATGTTTTTAGTATGTCTATAACATGTTGTAATGATCTTATAAGATAATTTTGTTCAGTGTCTCTATTCATTATCCCTATTCTTTCTACTTTCAGGGTTCAATGCCAGTTCTACTAACAGCACTTCCTGTGAACCTTGTCCTGAAGGGTACTACCAGAACCTGTCTGGCAAACCTTTGTGCAATCCTTGTGATGTAGGCACTTTCTGCAAGTGGGTTCAATCTCCTTGGTATCTTTGAACAGCTATCTTTAATTTTTAAAACCAGTGATACCTTGAAGTTTTCTGTCAATTAAGTCTTCTTGTACTTCATTGGATATTAATTACCCCAGTCAATTCATTTTAATGGATTTTTTTGAAAAATTATAAAGCCAACATTTTTTTCAGTATATCGATTACTTTTATTCCCCAAGTCCTTTCATTTTTAATGGATTTCTTGTTTAAATTACAAAGCCTGTATTTTTTTTGTCAGCATTAGCATTTTGAATTTTATCAGTTAAACTTTCAAAGCATACAGAGTTACAAAATAAAGGCAGTGGACTCTTGTTTCATCTTTTTAAATAATAACACATTTATGGAGTTGAACACTTAATTTTAAACATCTAAGCTAAATGATCCAAAAGGACAGAGGTTCTCAAACTCTTTTGACTCAGGGAGCTCCTTTATATAGTCTAAACTTGCCCACAAACCCCTAAGTGAAAAACTACATTAATGCATAGTATATCCATATAGTACATAGGTTACAAATGTAAAAAAAAAAAACAAAAAAAACAACAATTTTATTGAATGAATGTTTATTAAGATTAGAATTTAAAAAAAATATTTTTTAAATAAAATTTAACAAATGAATGACTTGGATGAGGTTGATGAGATTTTATAAATGTATAATGCTTGTAATTGGCAACTGCAAATCTCAATGGGCACAAAGTTCTAGTCAGTTTCTTTTTTTTTTTGTGATGAGGTTCATTACTGGATTAAATTCATGTTTGACCAAATAAGAACAAAAATAACAACTGCTGGATGTCAGTTTGGAGTCTGTTTTTGAAACCTGATTTTTGTTATCCTTTTTCAGTCCTTGGTATAAATACCTCGTTTAAGGATATTTAAATAAGTATGAATTAATCTGCGATTGGGATCTAAATTAAAAGAGTTCAATAACCAGTCAGGAATATCCGAGTAAGGAATGTCTTCAAAACTTTGCTTTGTCATAGAATAGTAATTATAGTACATAATAGACTTATTTAACAGTAGTGAGTTCTTTTACACAATTTTCTTCTTTTTGCGGACTCTCCTTTCTGTCATCTTAAGGACCCCCTGGGAGTCAGCAGACATCAGTTTAAGAACCTCTGCAATAGGAAAATGTTGTGTGTAATTCTAGTGAGAAAAGATTTTAAATTAAAAAACTTACGAGTTTGTTCCAACCAACTCAGTTTAAAACTTTTTTTTTTTTTCTATCCATTGTTTAGTTCTACAGGATGCAGTCATTGTGAAGACTGTGATCAAGGAACTGAGGCATTAGTAGCTGGCTCCAAAAATTGTTCTTTATGTAAACCAGGTAAACAAAACTAAAGCCAATAATATTCATACATGCATAAACATATTTAGAGTTTAAAAATGTTTGGGTGAAATGTGATGACACACTTATTGTTAATTGATCAGGATACTATAAGGAATCCACTTCAGCGGAAAACTGTAAAATGTGTAAACATGGCTGGTTTACCACCAAAAATGGCTCTTTGGAATGCACAGAGTGCCCAGTCCACTACTTCTGTCCTGTAAGTCAACTCATTAAACTCTTGTTCTAATTGATATGTCAATGTGAACTATTTCAAACTCTTAAAGTAAGTCTAGTTCTTATAAGTCTAGTTTTTGTCAAGTCTAGTTTTTGAAATAAATCAATACCATAGATAAATACTTTTTTTTAAACTTGGAGTCCATGTTACTTAATAACTTTATTTTGTGTTTGTTGTTTTTATAATTAGAATCCTGATCGAGATAAGCAGCAATGCTCACCACAAGCTCTCTGTCCTCCAGGCTCTGTGGTTCCAGGCTGGTGTCCGAGTCATCTTTATGTGAAAGAATCAGATTATGATTGCAAAGCATCTTCAGAGTTGATTGGTATTATTGTAGGCTCCTGTATAGGTGAGTAGTTTGTTTAGTCTTTGATATTTTCTCTTAAAAGTTGAATAGACTTGTGGACTTAAGATTAGATCTACTAATTGCTACTGTCCAGAATGAAACACCAATAATTAACATGGTAGCCTATAGGTAGCTCCTTATTGTAAATAGAATGTTTGTGTTGGCAAGATTCCCTGACAATTCCCTCTGTGTACATTGACTGACATGTTGCTCCTGTCCCTTGTGTTTTGTTTAGTAGACATTCCATTTTGGCCTATCAGACAAAAAAAAAATACATAACATTCCACTCCGACCCCCCCCCCCCCCCAACCAAATTTTACATGGAAAATATTTTTACTTCCTGGTCTGTTATTTCAATCTTTTTAAATTTGTATTTTGTATATTATACCTATAAAAAAAAAATCTTAAGTTCATTTCTCTCAATTATTTCTACAGTATTTTGTCTGTTGGTTGCTTTTGCTGTCTTCAAGACAGTCAAACATTATCGTAAACGAAGCCAGACGATCAAAATTGAGAATACTGAACGCAGGCAGCTGGTTAGTCATGAGGAGAGTTTGCCCCCTGTTTATGCTGGTCTGTGATCTAATTCAGAGACTGTGTTTCAAGATTCGAACATTCCTGTTACCTGGCAACCATCCAATGGCTTCCCAGCTTTAGCCAGCACAACATGCCAGCAGCTAAAATTGCAATACAAACACAAGCACATTGTTAGTGCACTAGTGCACATAATGTTTGTACACATGGTGATTGTACACCTGTGATTGTTTATTTATTTATTTATTAAGTTTTGTTTGACAATGATATTTCTTGTTAGTCTTCTCTTATTGAAACTGGTCATTATGTACTATCTCTAGTATTCTAGCCCTATGGGTGCAGGGCTCAGACTCAGTGGCATAGCTAGGGTGGGGAGAGAATTTGAGAATCCCCCCGGCCTCCACTTGAGAGGGGCCCCCAAGAGAGTTTCTTTTACAGTAAGTCCCCTGGGCCCCCAAATGATGGAAAATTCCTAGCTACGCCCCTGCTCAGACTTGCACAATTTAATGAACTTTTGTCCCCAAAAGCAATGTTTTTTCAAGCTTGTTCAATCCAGTTTCCTTCTCTTAGAAATGACAGAATTTTGTTTCCCCCCAAAGACTGAGATATTTTCCTCAAGGCATCACTCTTATCTTTGGGGAAGCAATGGACACAAATTAAAGTAATTAGAATAGCTATTGTTTTTTTTTAATCAGAGCTTTATAATGCACACACATAAAAAGGCTTTTCCACTTTTTAACTTTATACATTAGATAAATACATTGTAAAAGTACTTGTTTTGTTATATGTTTTTTTTTCATAAACAGATTTGTATAGATACAAAATGTTAACCAGTTGGGTTAAGATTTTTAAGTTTTATTTCTGTGGTTTTGTTTTATATTTCATCTTGTTCAAATTTTAACTACTTGATGTATTAGCATTATGTTATTCACTAGCCTTGGTGTTCAAGTAATGTTGATGTTATTATGTGACACTGAATTGTGTAGATCTCCAGTTGCAATGATTGTATCTAGCTGTTTTTTCATTCTCACGTTGACAGACGTAACACAATCCTTGTTACAATATTGAATTCCAATGAAATAGATTAACACCAAACTGTAATAGGAACTAAAATGAAAATAGTAGAACACATGAGCAGATACTAGTTAAAATTCAGCATTGTGAACAAATTTTCAAGGATAGGCTGTCACTTGCCATGGCTTGTAACAGTTAGTTTTGCCTTTGTTAGACTGATTTGATTGTAGTGTTGGTTCTAGATTGTATCATGTCTCAGGAAAAAAAATCTATTCTTGTTTCGTAGTGATACTTCGATATCAAACAGCAAACATAATGGTAGAAAAGTTTTGAGCAAATATTAGAAAAATGTTTGTTAAAAAACAACTTTTGTTTCTGGTAATGAACTCCAGAAACTCTAAAATACTCGTACAACAAGCTGTACAAATAAGTTTGTAGTGAACCATTACCTAGTCTTTCATCAACTCCATTTAGTCTCCAGACATCAAGCACATTGTTTGGTTGTTTCTTATACATTGTAGTCTGTACATGTCTGTTTGGTTGTTTTTCTATGAGAGAAGTTAGATACAAAGTTTAGGGATGTCTGGTTTCAAAGCTGCAAACAGACAATGTTCAAACTTTTTTTTTTCTGAGCTGATGTCAGTTTCAGCTAAACATCTTTGCGTGGTGATGTTACTACGGGATATTGATAAAGAATGTGATATACTGAGTCAAGTTCATAGCTAGACATCTTTGCCTGATGATGTCGCTACTGAATATTGACAAAGAATGTGATAAAATGAAATGTAAGGCTCAGCTCTGTATTTTATTCAGGCTCATCTCAGCATTATTTTATTTTCCTACTTAATGAACAAAAAAAGTTGTAATTAAATGTACATTTTGAACATCTTTGCTATGAAACACATTTTTGACTAGTCGTTAGGCAAGTCTAAGCAGTTAGGTCTTGTTATGACTTCCTGAGCGCTACTTCAAAATATTTATCACAAGATTGAGACAATCAGCTTCCCAGTTCAACGATTACATTTCTCATGGCAGTAACAATGGAATAACACTATTCACACTTCTAGTCTTCATACCAGTTTCATCCTCTGGGTCTGGTCAATAGACCAACATTCTATGTAACTGATTTTATCTACTCTTTGTAGAGTTGTTTTGTCTCAATCAATTTAATGGAGTCCTTGACATGTATGCTTTGGGGGCATGGGTCAAAGAAGTGACTTGTAGTAAGCTGTTTGAGACTCTATTGTTTAATTTGGATGAGGAAACACATAGAGTAGCTATTGTTGTTTTCTTTCATAAAACTACGACCTGAGGTCCTTTGTGTAGCACTGATCGAGTGCTATGTTCCCTTATGTAGCTAATATAAAACACTGTGAAAATGGGTTTACCCTCTTAGTTTAACAATTTTCATTCTTCAATAGACATAAATTTAAGCATTTGATTATTTTTTTTTATGGATTTCTTGTAGGAGAGATATTTAACATATACTATGGTCTCCTCCGTAATTTAAGAAACATGACAAATTTTATCAAGATGGGTCAAACAGTTTTGATTTCTATTCATTAAATTATGCTTAATATATTAGAATATCCTTTTGAAGGAGTGAAAACAGTCTTGATTCATGACTTGAAATCATGGGAAACTAAAAAAGACTGAGCAAGTCTCTGACTCCAGACCAAAGCTGTGTCTAAATGTTGGATAACTAACTCCAAGTGCAGCTAGCCGCTGTTTTAGTTGACTGTGTACTACAGCAGCTTAAGATCTAATCTAATCTAATCAGCTTCTAATCTATGACCCACTCACAATTAACCATTCCTCCAATGAGACCCAATGTGTCCTAATTAATACCAGTGAAAATTAGTGCAGCCTGTTAGGCGTCTGCTGTGATTTGAAATCCTTCACATTTTTTGTCTTCCATTAAATACATTGTGCAATATTGACTTTATCTGAAGTCAAAAGTTAAGTCACAGTGTATGTTTAGTTGATTCAGTGCCATTGTTGGTTTTTCTACCATCATGATAATCATTTTTTTATTTTTCTTGAGCAACGAGAAATTTCTTTTGTATGTTTGGGATGTTCCTTCAGACTCGAATTACATCCTAGCCCAAACCTCGTATACAAAGGCAGGTGATAGTGGCAGACAGGATTTGATCTATGGAATGAGTCTTGCAGAGCACATAACCAGGCCACCATCTAGTTGTTGAAATGAAAGATGAAAACAAAAAGTGACACACATGGTGAAATTATTTTTGTTTTGGCAGATTGCCACATGATGTGAATGATTCTGTATTATTTTTTTTTTTGTCTTGAGGAAATGTATATTTGTTGTAACGAATGAAGCAAATACTCAAATTGTTTTTGGGCACAGAAAAGTACAATGTGTTTTCCTTTTTTTGAGTTTTTAATTATTAAAAACCTGCGAATATTCTAAAAGCTTTGCACCGATAAAGATGTGAATTAAACTCCTGATTTCATCTTTGGTGCAAAGTTACCTCAAAGGGAAACACTACTGTTATTTAAGCCTAAACTGAAATGTTATTTCTCTGTTATAAATGATGCTAAACTGATCTCTGTATTGCCATATTATTTGTTTCTTATGTTGAAATAAATCTTTTTTTTTTAAACTTTTGTTTGAACAATGCCACTTTTCGGATTTGGTTCATTTCTTTTCTTCGTCTGTGAGCTATGTTTTTATTTATGGCTTCTCAATTTTCATGCAGACGTGAACACAGAATGGGGAGTCTGGATATATTTTTCTCTCCCCACCAAATGACCAACAACTTGGTCTCTAGTGCACATTCTTTTCATGACAGAATGTGTGTAGAGGAAGTGTTTTAGACATTTTGACAAGACATTTTCAAATATCACAATAATCATTTGGAGAAGCTAAACAATTTTGCTAAACAATTTTCAATTCAACCTTGAAAATTTTGAGAAACGTAACAGGAAAGAAACACATATTTTTGTAAATGGTCATTTATTATGTTCAGAGAAGGTGCAAGCCTGACATATATATAAATCAATATAAATCAGAATAGTAAATGTCATTAGACATTTGTTGTAAGATTGGTTCTCAAATAGTCTTAAGCTAATTCATCACAACTGAATAAAGACCTGATCATTGTACAACACTGTGTGCAAGACATGTCAGTAGTTCAGAATTTAAATTTAAGTCTTTTTTTTTAAATTCTAGTTAATTACTTTAAGTTTAGTGACCAAAAGAAAAAAAATATTTCTTAAAAGTATCTGATTAAAAAATGCATTTTAAAAAGTTACTTCTAAGAAACATTCATTAAAATTTTTGATTGAAATGATATCCTAAGAATTACTTTAAATTTAGTGACCAAAAGAAAAAAATATTTCTTAAAAAGTATCTGATTAAAAAATGCACTTAGTTACTTCTAAGAAACATTCATTAAAATTTGATTGAAATGATATCCTAAGAATCAATCATCTGGCCTTTATAGTTTAGGAAATAAACAGTTTAATTTTCAACCTAGGGTATTCTATATTTACTTCTCCATTGAAAAAAAAAAAAGATAGTTACATGGTACATGAACCTGTTACATAAACAAAATATGAACATGACATTTTGAACCCATCATTCACTTTGTTCATGAATGACATTGTGTGATATAAATGACTGGAATAACATTTCATCCCACTAGAACAAAACAAATGAACTAAGTTGGCATCATTCATCACAGTACAGGACAACCATGGCATAGCACAGTTGTTCTTAATAGTTTGTACAACCAAGTCATAAATAGAAAAGTCCAGGGAATCCAATTCTACTCACTCCCCAAAGCTGTACACTAATTGTGACAATAGATAACAGTTCATTGATTTCTCTTTTAACTGAAACTCTAAATTCTTACTACTTCTTTACAAACATTATTTTGATATTAGGAAAAAAGTATATTAAAAAAAACAACTAATTTTTTTTTATGTAATAACTATTTGGACAGAACAGCTCCATGTCTAAGTCACATGTAAACAATGCAGGAAGCAGACAGAAAAGACTATGTCAGCTACACAATGGGCTATTGTTAAATCTGGGAATGGTCAATCATCTGAGCAGGACACTGGCTACACAAAACAAATCAGCTAGTCACTACATTGAAGCAGAAGTGAACAAGTTTCTTTGAACAGCCAAAGTTTAAGGTGTTTAGGGCTCTAAGATAAATTCAATACACTTGAACTATTCAAAACCAAATTACTTCAAATTAATCTTAATATCAATAAATTGTCTCACACCAATTGAGAAATGTTATAAGGGTGACTAAATCATGTTCTCATTTTTTTAAATTAAATGTATGTTATTAGCACTGAATTAAGGAGGACCTAAAATTAATACATAAATAAGAAGTCTACACAACTCTCATAACAAACAACAATAAAGACATCTACCTTAAATGTGATACAGTATAACAAAAATTTTAAATTAAAATTATATATTTAAAACTATAGTTATAAAGATTTGAAATTTGTTTTAAATAATTGATAATTGAGCCTAACTAAAACTGATATCTTCATATCTTTTCTTCAGTTATAATACAAGTATTCATTATAGCAGTTAAGTGTGCGGCAAGTATATTTTAGCTGACATAAGGTGAAGGAAAAAAACTTGAGATGGGAACCCTGCATTGGCTAGATGAAGTTTAAAAAAACATTCTTGTCTTTGTCTCTAAAATGCAATGTTAACAAAATGGGACTATCAAGGAATGATCCAGTGCTTCAACAATCAAACCCAAGGGGGGAGGGGAACTAATATACAGTGACACAATGTAGTGATACACAAGCTTAGTGACACACCAAAACATTCTATTAAGTATATGGTATCAACTTACTAAGTATGGTATTAAGTGGTGTTAAAAAAATAGTTGTTTGAAACTGTATTATAAATATTCAGAAGGTATTTTTAATTAAAACAAAAATATACTAGAGTTTCTTTAAAACAGTTCATTTATTCTACCAACTGGCATTTAACTTGATGAAAATTTAATTGTATCAGGAAAGTTGAAGTTTCCACTTACATAACAAAAGAATTTCACTTTGAACAAAATGAAAAGGCTTGCTAAGCTAACACTAACCAATGATAACCACTCATCTATTCAGTCGATGGCAACAAAGATGTGCACACAAGGGATTTCCTAGCTGATGACGAGATGATAGAATCAACCGAAAAAAAAATCCTTTTATTCTTCCACCATGCAGGTTAACTTGCAGTATGCATAGGTAACAGCTGCCTTCAGTAAACACACAAATTGCTGGATCAAAATAAGTGTAAACACGAGTAATATTGCTAAGATAATACAAACTAAACTCATGAGGTCTCTTGAACAACATCATATCAGTTTATAAGTAAACATACATATTTTTTTTTACCTCAACATAACTTAAAATTTTAAGATAACCTAACTCCTAAAACAACTAACCATTCTTTGATGATGTCCCCTAAGCTTAAGTTTTTCACAAAAAAAAAACAACAAAACTATCAAGATAAGATAATCAAATGTTTCTAGCTTTATGATTGTGACGATGTGCCTCCCCTGATTTGACTTGCCTCCCCCATCAGTGTGTGAAGCATCTGGGTCAACTGGTCATTGCCAAGGTCACTCACAAGACTATCTCCATTGTTCTCTGGCTCTACAAGAGAAAGAGTACATTTATGCTTGAAATATTTTTATATGTAGAGTATAATTGGTCAGACTACATAGTCTGGCTACAGACTACAGATTTTGGTCAAACTATTGTAATGCAGTAATTTATCTACAGTGAAAAACCTTCAAGGTTTCCATTAACATTATCAGGATTTCATAAATAAAGTCTTAGGTCTATCTATTTATCTTTGGTGTATCTGATTCACAAATACAGCTAAGTAGTTTAATAAGCATATTTTGTTTACTTTTAAGCATCGCAGAATTTAATTTCTAAGCTCTTGTAGTCCAAGGTAACTGTTATTATTTACTTGGCAACAGTGAAGTTTTAATATAAAGTCCTTTTAATATAACATAAAGTCCTTTTAATATAACATGTCCTTTTAATATAACATAAACTCCTTTTAAATAACATAAAGTCCTTTTAATATTATATAAAGTGTTTATTTTGAAATCTCTCTTAAATTTCCTTAGGTTCTATTATAATGGTCCACATTTCTTTCTATTCTTTCTCTTGTATTGCATTAGACCAGTGTTCTTCAACGGGGGCGATATCGCCCCCTTGGGGGCGTTTTCAAGATTTTGGGGGGCGCTGAGAGCCAAAGGGGCGGTACGGGGGCGCTGGGCACAAAAGGGGGCAGTAAGGGGGCGCTGGGCGTATAGGGGGGGGGGGAAATAAGAAACTAAAGGTGTACAGAAACAAAACAAATAAATAAATCTTTAAAATTAAAGCTGGCTAACTGGATATAGACTAATTATAGTAAGTTTACTTCTAATTTAAGAAGTGAAAGAACGTTAGAAATTGAGTTTGAGAATCCCATTTTCTATTTTTAAATTATTTCTATTTTTTACTAATAGAAGGTTATTAGTGTCCTTAGATCTTGAACGCATAAACGTTCATGATTTGATAGACAAGCTAGGTAATTCGCCTTTCAGATTATATTTTCTTTTATCCATATGTTGATGGGTCAATGTTAATTTAAAAACACGTTAAAGCTAACATTCAAATAGAATAATATAAACAAAACCATTAACGAAAACTCGCTGGTATGTAAAGGAACTTTGGTAAGAGCTCTAATGAATTTGCACTAGATAAAAATTATTTCAATGTTCTACTTTGAATGACGGCATTTTCAGATGAGGTTATGAAACCAAATAAGCTTCACGAACATATAGCAATATCAATACTTTTTTTGGCTCTTACTCAGTAAAAATATTTGGACCATGTGGTAGTGTATGCAGTTTTGATGCGGAGACCATGGCAGTCTGTGAATCCTTAAAAGTCATTGACTCTCAACTCGGCGAGGGACATTTGAGGGCCAAACAGATTGTTGTGGTCATTGACTCAAAATCTGTAGGCCCTACGACAGGCTTTGCAAAGCCCTGGACCATGGCCCCCAAATATCGACACTGTCATCATGGCTTTACACAAAACGCTTACAAAAGTTACCGTCTCATTGGCCCACCAGAGAAGGGCAAATTCCACCGACTGAACAGCCTGTAAGTTTTCATCATACTCTGACTATAATAAAAAAAAAAAACAGAAATGGAAAAGTGGTTTAAGTGCTGGGACAAGTTCCAAAAAGCCCGAGGAGTCTGGGAGCGCATGAGGCGCCCTGACAGCACTTCCCTGTAGTGGAGGCTATCCAGGCTTAAGTAAGCTATTATAGCACAGTGCAGGACTAGCCACTGTCCTGTTGGCTCATATTTCTCACGGCTATGGCCAAATAATTTCGATTCTCGGTGCCCAATCTGCTGGGAAGAAGAGGAAACCGTGCCTTATATTCTGTTTGATTGCACCAGACATGCTGATCTCCATCTCGACAGGTCTGGAAAACCAAAAATTCACGACATATATGGTAACATGTATGCACTACGCAACATTGTTTCTGTCCAGGGCTTTTGCACGACAGGATTTTAGCCTCTGAAGTCCACACTCAAATGGAGTTTGATGATGATGCAACTCCAAGGACTAAATAAATATTATTTTTTTTTTACAAAATTATGTCTTCAGTAAAAAGAATGTTAACATAGGAGGCATACAGTGACGTAGTTAGGGTTGGGGTGGAGGGGGAGAATGTGAAAATCCCCCGAGATACCACTTGAGGAGTGCCAAAACGATTCCTATTTAAGTAATGACATATTACACAAAACGGAGGTGCCCCCAAAGAGTTCAAGCCTCCCCTGGCCCCTAAACGATGTAAAATTCCTAGCCACGCGCCTGGAGGCACAACAGAGATGTGGCTGCATTTGAATATTTCAGTAATATTTCAAAACTGTGGTCGAAAATGTAATTATGTTTTGGCTTTTCCATCAACATACATGGTTATTCTAGATTTAGTGCATAACAAACTTAATGAATAAGTAAAGAAATAGACTGGATGTAGCCACTAGAGGAGACCTTCGCCTTGCTTTGACTAAGCTTGAAATTTCTAATATTGTCAGATTGCAGGAGCCACGTGGTTCTTATATTTTCCCGAATTTCATGCAGACAAAAGCCGTTGTCTGCTGTGGTCTATTTAAGTTTCCTTTCCGTCTTTCGCGCATGTCTTCAATCTTGGCTTTTTTTTTTTTGGAGTCTCCAATGTTTTTCCCGCAGCTTTTGTGAGAGCTCTCCAACTGTCTCTCTCAGAGGTCATCTGTTACCAGAGAATGATGCCAAGTGCTTTACTCTATGCTAGTGAGGGCGAAATGGCGCCTGAATGGATCTTAATATCGCTTACGGGAGCACCACTGTAACTCCGTATTATTCTGAGCTCGCCAAAGAAAATCGCCGTTTCATGCGGTCGTGTCCCATGCGGGATAAGCGTTATTGGCAGCATACAAATTAATAAATAAATGACATTTTGTTCAAATTAGCCTTCTCACGCTTCTTTATAAGTGTTTTTCTTAGAGGGGGCGCTGGCAGATTTTTTTTAAGGAAAAATTCGAAAAGGGGGCGGTAAGCCAAAAAAGGTTGAAGACCACTGCATTAGACTATTCAAAGAAAATAAACCAGATCTAAAACATCAAAATATAAACAAGAATCTTATTAATGTAACAAATTATATCAGTGAAATCCCAAAGTCAATAGTAAAATTTCCCTTTTGGACCTTACAATCTATTGGCCACATGATGTTAGGTTATGTTTCTATGGCCAATGGTTAACAAGCAGGGTGTCATGTGACCAGCACAATGACCAACCACCTTTACTTCCACCAAGTCAGGTACCCATTAGAGTTGGGTTGATTCAGGAGCGCCATGAAAATCCTGAAATCCAAAATCTATGAGATTTGAGCCCAGGACCCCCAGATTCGGAAGATTAGCGCTTAACCACTGAAACTATTTAGTTTTTAAATTTTTTATTTTAAAGGCAGAGTCACAATAAATCTTAACTATATATATCTATAAACTAGAATAAAGCAGGTTGTATATTGAATAGAGTAAAGTTCCATCCTGGGGGCACATTCAGTGGAGCCATTTATACTTTAGTTCAACAAGATTGTGTTCCTACTAACCAATGAGTGGTGTGTCCTCATATAAAGAACTTTTCCTGACAAAGGCTGGTAGTTTCCTCCTGGTAGCACTTTTCAGATCCATGACTTCATCACAAGCATGTTTCCACAAAGCTGGACAACAAACCAAGGTTAACATGTTAATTCAAGACACAATGTTGGGCAACAAACCAAAGTTTATGTGTTAATTCTAGACACAATAGTAATAAACAGAACACTTTCTAATAAGATGGTCAGTTCAAGACTGAATCTCAGAGTTTATCAAAATCTAACAGGGCGTAGATTGTGAAGAGACATCACTTTCCAAAAATGTAGGGCTTCAAAAGTGTGCACAGCTCAGGTATGAGTGGAGATAAACAAAACCATAAAAATGGTCCATTGAAGATGCAGAGAACCAAAGGCTTTGTCAAAGATTTATTTCAAACAGAAATAACATGGAATCCAGTTATCATAAGCTTGAGATGGTCGATTTATTTTGTTACTATTGATGCTAAAGCAGTCTGAAATTGTGTTCTATAATCTCCTGCCAGCAGTTATTTAACCAAGTTACTCTAATGCTTCTTTATTTGTACATATACAACTAAGAGCTACTCAAAGCAAACGTTTCAATCTGACCACTAAGTTTCACATCAAGATACTGACCTTGGTCAAGTAAATGTTGTTGGAACCCATCCCACCACTTATTCAGCTCCTCCTTTGTGTCTGCTGCTAATGTGTGGCAGAAAATGCCGTTGATGTTGACTGTCTTGATAAGGAAGGAATGAGATTTTTGACTGGTGGTTGGGTCTGCATCACTGATTTGTGTGCTCTGCCACAGAGAGGAATTTAGGGAATATACAATCAATAATTTAACAACAAAACATATATAACTATTAATATATACTAGTTGACCGGCGGCATAGCATACGCCGCTATTTACCAGGGCCGGCGACCGCAGTGGGGCCCGCATTTCATAGGACCCGCAATTTTATAGGACCCGCTCTAATTTAAAGTGTAAAAATTATTAAATTAAGCCATTTTATTACTTACAACAGATTCCCCGCGCCATCCTGTCGATTTAACATCCCTACAATTATTTGTCTGTTAAGCTATTGCTTTAAAAGAAATCAAACACATTTTTAACAAAATATAGTCATTTATAACGACCGCAGTGGGGCCCGCATTTCATAGGACCCGCAATTGTATAGGACCCGCTCTAATTTAAAGTGTAAAAAATTATTAAATTAAGCCATTTTATTACTTACAACAGATTCCCTGCGCCATCCTGTCGATTTAACATCCCTATAATTATTTGTCTGTTAAGCTATTGCTTTAAAAGAAATCAAACACATTTTTAACATTTTAAAATATAGTCATTTTGTCTATCTAACCTTGCTAATGCTTTTTTTTTTCCACCACAATTGTTCACATATACTCGTATTAAAGGTCTTTTGCAAGTCAATGGATTTTTTTCTAAAGAATTATAGAGTATTTGCGCTCCAGAAAACTTTTCTCTTCGACTATTAAATACATAAATAATTCGAGTTTTAAATATGGTTCTAATTTTTCGCATTATATAAAATAAGTAAAGCGATTGTGTTAAAAAATGATTAATGGAGCTAAAAATAGACTTGTGTGTTGTTGCTCGTTTGACCTAGATACTTTTTTCTATTACTTTGAGGAATATTATATAGATTGCCATTGAGTGCTTTAGAACTACCATAGAACTGCCACACAAAGAGACCAATAATCGACTGAGATAATCAGATAACAAATGAGTTTAAATGTTTAATAATAAAAATGTTAAGATATTAAATAATTAAATGCTATTTAATCATTTATTTAGAACCAATTTTGAGAACACAAATAATTTTTTCACTTCTTCTTAAGTCATTTGCAATACATAGTCACAAAACAATAATAACCATGCCAGCTAATCTTTGTGAGATTAAGCTAAGCTTAGATATTTTACAAAGAATAAGGTTTTCTGTCTTAAAGAGTTGTGAGGAAACCCTTTTAAGTAAAAGTAAAGTTCCCCTTCCAGACCTTGCAATCTATGATGCACAGTTAACGTGTCATGTAGCCAGCACAAAGACCAACCGCCTTTACTTTTCCACAACTAATGTCAGGTACCCATTAGAGCTGGGTGGACTCAGAGGTGCCTTAATGTCTTCACAAGGATTTGAACCCGGGAGTAGAGAAACCAACACTTATTTGAAAATGATTTGCTATATGGGGCGAAGTTGGGCTAGTATTTTTCATTTGTAAGTAAATCAGTATGAAATCATAACCTGTGGGTTGGAAATGTTTTTTTTTTTTGTTGGATTACTTTGAAAAACATAAGACATTTAGAGACAAAGTCTTAAGATGTCTTTATACAAATGTTTTATAGAATATATAGGTTCAAGATATAGGTGTCAACTTAGATATAGGCCATGCCTAGAGGAAGGGTAATAACTGGACTAAATAGTAATTAATCTTGACTAAATATCTTTAGCAAAGCTCCAGACACACAAGGGTGTGTGTTTGCTTACCTTGGTCACTGGTATAGATAACAAGGGCTGGATGACTTCAACATCATCGGGACTTGACCAGCAGGATAACTGCAAGTTTTTTAATGAGCACCAGTAGCGTTTCCATTTGGAGAGATCATCATCTTCCTGCAACAAGAAACATCTCAACTGTCAGACTTACAACAAGAAACATCTCAACTGTTAGACTTACAACAAGAAACATCTCGACTGTTAGACTTACAACAAGAAACATCTCAACTGTAAGACTTACAACAAGAAACA